>PVIC010001360.1:0-93076 GCA_004025085.1 Thryonomys swinderianus | reverse complement strand
GGCTGGCCCTGAGCTTACTATGGTGCCCAGGCAAGCCGCCGCGAACTCAGCAATCCTCCTGTCTCTGCCTCCCGAGTGCTGGGATTACAGGCGTGAGCCACCACGCCCAGCATTATATGTGGTAACTGGGGATCGAACTCAGGTCCTTACGCTTGCGAGGCAGGCGCCGGAACCACTGAGCTAACTCTCCGGCCCTATTTTTCCAGTTTTAAACCTTTTGAATATGAATATTTACTTGAAATGGATAGCCACGTACTTGGTTTCACCATGTTTTTAGGATTATTCTAAATGAAAATATAAAACTTTATCTCTGTTTCATCTTGCAAATGGTAATAACATTATTTAACTAATTTTATAGCCAAACCCAAATCCCTACTGAAAAAAATAATTTATAGGCCTATTTTACTTACTTTCTTATTACTGGGACACAGTACTTGTCACCAACAAGAGAGCTGGAGAAGTTTCAGTCCTTAGTTTTCTGGTGTCACAGTAGGGTGGCATGGCAGAGGAGAGACAACTCAAGGCATGGCATCTTGAAGCAGAGAGGTTTCAAAAGAGAAAGGAGGAAGTTACACCCTTCCAGGCTACACCTCCAGTGGCCAAGTTTCATTTCCTGTCTATAACCAGCTATAAACTCATTAGTGGACTAATCCATTGATGAGTATGTAATCCACTCCCAGAGCCCTACCTGAGTACACATGAGACTTTGAAAGGTCATCTAGATATAAACCAGAATGAGGCCAGACTTATCCATTCACATAGTCATCTTTGAAAAAAGGACTATTTTATTCTATTTTTTAAAATTTTTGATGTCTTGTGAGTAAAACCTTACATGATAATGACAGAAGAATTAAGAAAAGCAGTATTAGAAAAACCTCATATAATTCAGCATGAACAAGTCTCTTTTCTGCCCAGGGAGAAGCATGTCAATTTCTCAAGTCTACTTTGTACATTTAGTAACAACAGAATCCTCAGGCTGGAAGAGCTCCTGTATTTGCTCTCCCTAACTTGATAATTATCATACATTAAAAATCTAAATTATAAATTATCTTTATAGCTTCTTTGAGTCAGGAGACTTTAACACATTTAAAATGAAATGGTAGTATGGTAACCCATATTCTGTATTCTGTGCTAAGAGTCATTCTCTCACATCTTCTTTTGAGTTTTAATGTGTTGCTCTGTAGCTTGCTGCATGTTAGAATTTTCCAATACTTAGTCATTCCATAATAGCAGATTCTCTTAATTTACATGTTTAGAGTTTGTATTTCTTAAAAAGGTATGACACCTTTTGGTCTGTAGGATACAGAGGTTAAAGAACATGAACAAAATGTGAAGATTGCTAACATTGAGTCATTGGAAAGTGAAATGTAGACAAATTGATTCCTTTGATTTTGAAGTCCTTTTTGCTTTTTTACCTCTTACACATAGTTTTTATTTGAGCAAAGTTTTTGGTACAACATAGGATTAAAAGTTCAACTGTAGAACTGCGAATATATATCAGTGGTAAAGCCTTTGCCTAGCATGCTTGAGGTCGTGAGTTCAAACGCCATATAATGTAGTGGTGATGATGCAGGGTGGGGGAAGAAAAGAAGCAGAAATGGTAAACATAGTAGCATAATGGTGTGGTCAAATAGAGAAGATCGAAATGAAGGAAATCGATTTATTTTACTCTGTGTTTATGAACTGAATTAGTCCAAGTCTTTCACTTTAAGGATTGAAATGAATTATAGTGACTACGGCCAACATTTTTAGATATTTTCTAAGTATTCTGTGCTTAGTTCTTAAAAGCACTATGAGAAGTAGGTACCATCCTATTCATTGTGTTGTTGAGGTTTGAAGTTACAAGCAGTAGAGCTTGCTAGTTGGATCTTTATGATTTAGAGACAGTGTATCTTTCCCCTAACTTGAAAATCTTATGATCTAGATCTGGCTTATAGTAAAGATTAGCAGTAAAATTGCCAAATTGGTGAACTATACATGAGAGTGACAAAATACGAATATTCTATGAATAAAATAGTTCTCTGGGCTTTCTCTGCTGCCAGCACAAATGAGACTGGGAAGCAACACCTGGAAACAACGGGGGCCCCACCTAGGATTCATGATATATCTTGGCATACTTTCTAACGTTGTTAAGAAGGCTGGAATGTTAGAACAACTAGTGAGCAGCAGAAAAGTCAAGATGAGTTTTGTGCTTACAGGTACTGCTGCATTCCCACCTGGCTGATACTCATACATCCAATTGAAAGTTTCTTGTTCCTGCTAGTTTGAGTCACCTTCATGTCTCTTGGCATTTTAATCAGGGGGACTAGACATAGGAAAACATTTCTTTGGGGTTTAGATGATGTCAGTAATTGGCAATAGGAAAAAGGAAACTAAATCCAGGATGATCACAGAGACATTGGTCTTTTCCTTTTATATGCAGACACCCTCAGCCTATTTCCACTTGCTTTACCCAGAGTGTTATATTGTTTACTGCTTGGGTAGAGGCCAGCCATATTTTTGTGTGAATGTATTTTTCAACTGACATAAAGTAAAATGTTAACACACTTGAAATCTGTGTATCGCTTATCCTACAACACATGAGTTTGTTTCAGAGTTTTGAGTCCTCTTGTGTATGTGGGGAGAAGTTCAAAATTACTCCTTATTTATACAGCCTTTGGCAGTTTGGGAATGTATTTTGTCACCTGTTTGGTGTCTTATAAAGAGCTGGAAAGTTTATGAAAAAATAGAAAATATGACTTTGAGCCCATGACATTTTAAAATAAATGTACATATTGTTAGTGACAGATTGCTAAAACTTGGCTTTAGTCAGTTAGCTATGTTTCTTGCCAAAAGTAATCCAGATGTGCATAATTTATCTGGCTGCCATATGTGCACTGACATGTCTTCCTATAATCAACTGTCTGCTCAGTATGGTTACAGTTAAGTGTTCTTTTTTATCAACAATTTTTTGAAATAGCCCTGACTTGATAACTTATTTTAACTTTAATAACATCTCAAAGAATAATGCACATCAAGTTTGGCTTTAAACATGAATGACCAGACATGTTGAATGTCTTGAAAAGACACTGACAATTCAAATCCCCTGGGGCTATATGTATTTCAAGGAGAAAATCTAGGATACCAACTTGTATTCCATTTTGATGAGATTCTTAGGAGTATGATAGAAGTTTTATGTAGACAAATATTATTGAAATACCAACAAGCCAGTAAGTTTCTAACCACATAATTTTATTTGTAAATAAAATGAGAAAAGGAAAATTTGATATGTATGAAGCGAATAAGTAAAGATACTTTATTTCTTTCACTAAATTCAGTATTTTCTGTGCCATGGGTACACTGCTTGTGTCTTACACATGGACTATGGCACTGTGCTGATTGACAAGAATTATCTTTTTATTGAAGAAAGGGATTTTTCCCTCAAGATTTAGCAAGAGTATTATAGAATATTACTTTTGTATTTCTATTTTATAATTAATATTTCAATATTTTAGAGAAATTTAGAGCACATGATGGTAACAATTCCTTTTGTACTGTATCTGAGAGATAATTACGTTGGAATCCTGTTCTTGTTCTCCATGCCCAGTGACACTGTGCCACCATCAAGTCAAGGGTTATGCCAGTTGTGTGTGTGTATATGTCCTTGTTTGTGGAGCCCGTGTTTAGCTCTTATTTTCTAATCCGATACCATTTCTCTCATACCTATTCAAACCAAAGTTTGTTTAGTAATACACAAGGAAAACAGAAAGGCTTGAGTGCTTCCAGGTTTTCTCCTTGAATGCTGCAACACAGGTCTGGCTTGGAGAGTAAAAGAAGGAGAGAATCTGCTTTTGAAAAAAGAGTCAAATGCCGAGCGTGGTTTCTTATACCTGTAATCCCAGCACTCAGGAGGCAGAGGCAGGAGGATTCCTGAGTTTAAGGTTTGCCTGGGCTACATAGTGAGCTCAGGGCCAGCCTGAATTACAAAGCGAGACCCTGTCTCAAAAAACAAAAAAAGTCAAGTCTGGCATAGCTGTTATTTATTGCTTATAATTACTTGTCAAGCTGCAATCTGTTTTAAATTGTTTGTAGTTCTTTGCAAATTTGAAATGTTCAAAAAAATCTGTAAGATGCCAACCATTTTTTCTTGATTTAAAAATATTTATTTGTTGATGTTTCTAAAGATATGGCTTTTAACTCTTTGGGAAGATACATGAAGGGGAAACAAAAAATAAACTAAAATAAGAACAAAATAAAAGATAGATAATAAGGAAGAAGGAGAATAGAGCTTTTCCCAAATTCAAAGGGGATCAGGAGATGAGGGGAGGGTGAGGAAGGAGAAGGAAAGGAAAAAAGGAATTAAGATGTGTTATATATGTGTACTAAGTACCCCCAAGGATTGTAAATATTATGTCCTGCAAACATGTACTAATAAAAATAAGTAAAATGCCATTATAACAAAAAATAACCACAAAACAGATATAGCTTTTAGTGTATAATCATACAATTACATGTTAGGGGGAGAATTATCGTAATTACTGTCATCATTATTACCATCACCACTTATGTTTGTGTGGCTTTACCTCTTAATTCTGAACTAAAGAAAATGTCCCAAATTACTAGGCATACCCAACAACAAAAAAATTTTTTTTTTACTTTCAACAATTTAAAAATATCATATTATCTTAAGCCCATTATTTTAATATTATGTTGATATAGTTTTTATATGTAATGATAACAGCAATAATGGAAACATTTATTAAGCATCTCTGCTGCATTGTTTCAACTGCTTTACATGGCTGCCATTACTGCACTAACTGCAGGGAGATGAACATCCCTCCTGGCTTCACTTTGTAGATGGAAGTAGTTAAGTTACCTACCATCATATAGGCTGAAGAGGGCAGCAATGAACTAAAAGCCCGTGCAGTGAGCTTCTGAACCCATTTTCCTATTTTTCTGCCATTTGGTCTCCTAATGATATGAATATCATCACACATTACCTGCTGAGGAGTTATTACAGTGCAATGGCATGATCTTAATAAACAGGTAAACCTACTGAAGTCACTCTGCAAGGCTTGGACACCTTTCACTGGATCCATATTGTATAGTCTCCCTCCATTCTTCCAGCAACTTACAAATTAGTTATACAGATGAACAAAAGATGCAGCCTTCTTGTTAAAAAGTTTGTCTAGCATGGCCTAAGCAATGATAGTTGATTTTTGATAAAGTTGAATGGATTAACTTTTTAAAGACAATTCCTAAGAAATGTACATGCAAATTGTCTGTATCAATTTTTGAATTGTGTTGTGTCCCACTCATTACATCTTACTTTGCTTACACTTTTTTTCCATTTTAATTCATACTCTTCTCCTTTTCTTCTCTCCATCCTAATAAAATAGGAAAGTACATTGTTTAGAATAGGACCTGGGTTCAAGTCCTAACTTTTAATACTTTTTAATTGAGAATGTAGGCAAGCTCTATGAATCACAATTTCATTTTCTCTACCTCTGTGTTGAAAATTAAATCACAGAACAAAGTATTGTTGCCCTTGAAGTGCCAACATTTTAGAAGAATATACAAATAAATAATTGTAGTAACAAGTAATAAGTATTATAGAAGTAGTATATGTGACATCCAAAAGGGATGTTGAGATATGAAATAAGACTACTTGTCCAGACTCAGCAAAACCCTGGATAGCCCATATGTAATTTTATAGATGTTCACTCCCTCACTTGACATAAATTAAGTCCCTACTGTGTACCCAACAGTATACTAGTTAGTAGAGGTTGTGTAAATCATGGTTAATACTCAAAGAAAAAACTGAATTGCCTATTGTCCGAATATTAAAAACTCTTGAGTATTCTCTGGTCAGATGATAGAGTATACCATTTTTTAAACTGTAATTAGGCTTTTTCTTATATCATGTAGAAACCTAATGAGTACTTCCTAAAGAAGTTTTATTCTAAAATTCCCTTTTTGATGAAGCTGAAGAAAACGAATAAACGTCTTATACAACCTTTTTTGTGCCTGAGAGCATGGTATATTACCTGCTTTTGTAAAATTTTAATCAGATAATCTGTTAGCACAAGTAGTTTAGTTCATAAAATGAGTAGTTTTTAAGCAGAATTTATATAAGTATAAATTTTGTGCTTCTATTTTTCATCACAGTGATGAAATTAGTAAAGAAAATTATCAGAAAAAAATATTTTCCTAAAATGCAGTGCAAATGGTAGTGTATATTGTCAATCTCAATAAGAAAAACACCCATCAAACACTGCTGAGAGGAGAGAGAAAAATATTTTGATGTGCAGCAAATGCTGTCCCAACAGTGAGAAAAAGAGTGCCAGTTCCCTGTTAGTTGTGGAGTCAATCATCCCAACGGCAAGAAAGTGACTCAGTCAACATGGCCATGTTTTAATCTTTACACAATTTACATGTATTCTTTCAAAGTGCAGTTTTTAATGAACCTAAGGCTGTTTAGAAGGAATTTGTGGTCAATAATAATAGCTCCTCTTGCAGCACCTTCCCCATGTATGAAATTTCTTCTATTGATGATTATGCTATATTTTTATTTTACTCTTTTAGTAATAATTTTGTCTTCTTTATTTTATATTTTAGAATAAAAATCATGTAAAGTATGAGATATAATTTATAACAGGAAAATATAGAATTACAGAATAATTTACAGAATTTACCCTAATACTAAATTTTTCAGTCTCAGTATTGTAGAAATTTGAAGACAGATAATTGTTTTGGCAAAATATGTTATATGAATTATAGGTTGCCTAGGACCTTCACCAGCCCCAGACAAGCAGATGCCAGTGCCACACTCTAAATTTTAGTAATCACAAATATCTCCCAGTGTTACCAAATGACCCACTGAAACTTGTCTTCTTTTATGATATAGAGATCCTTTTGTAGAGGTATAACATGTGCATACATAATTCTGTATTGTAAATTCTGAATCATACAATATCTGATCAGCATTTTCCTCTGTTAACTAAGTATTAAAGCTAGGATTTTTATAATAGTCCCCTGCTGAATGTTTTGTCATTAATATGGCAAATTGTACACTTAGCATTTTTTTCTTATTCAGAATTTTCCTTTTAATACATGCTCTATATTTGTGAATTCATTTCCTACCTTTTCTGTTAGCATGTGAGCATTTAGGTTCAGGTAAAATGGAACCAGAATGCCTGCACTGATGGAAGATAAAGCATTACCAACATTAAATCTAAATTCCTAAGAACACCTATGCCCTTGTAGGACTGGAGTGTTCACATGCTCTGAACTTCTCTACTAGAGGAGTGCTGAGTCCACCTTGCCTAGTGTAAGGCCACTTCCGCTTTCCTGTGCCTTGAGCTTTAGAATCAGAGAGACATGGATTCATTTTACTTTGATGATTTTGTGTAATGTGTGCTGTGAAGCCATTTTTGAGTGCAGAAAAGAGGGAAAATATAGCCTATTAGAGCTTTGTGATGTAGAAATTATTTAAAACATTTAGCATGTAAGTACTCCGTAACTGATGGTTAGAAATAGTAGTAATATTATGAGTCATTCCTTGTTGGTGTGGTCCAACACTATCCAGACATCATCCAGGCAACAGAGATGAGCTATACGTGTGACTTAAATTCCCTGCTAGCCAAATTAAAATGCGTGAAAAGAACAGTCAAACTTTTTAATTACATTTAAATTGAATATTTTCAAATATTATAACTTTTACAAGTTGTATAACATTTTTTTTCTTACTAAGTCTTTATGTGTTTCACACTTCAACTCATTTCATTTTGGACTGGCTGCATAGTAAGTGCTCCATGGTTAGATGTGATTGGTGGCTATAGATAAACCATTACAGCTGAGAAATACACAAAAGATACCAGAGTTAACACATGTATATTAATGGCCAATAAGATATTACTGAGCATGATAGCAGTATTTCCCTTAAGAAGTAAATTGTTACCCTCCATTTTCTGCTTTTTTACAACTGTTGAAATTTTTCATATTGACTTCTCAAATTTGTTTAATTCCATGGTTATCAGCACAAATAACTTATAGGTACATTTGTTTTATTGTACATTATGTATAATTTACTAGTCACTTCAGTGTTTGGCTTAATTTGTCCAAACTATTTCATTCAGCAAATATTTATTGAACACTTAATACAGCAGATTCCTTTCATCTGCAGTTTTACTTCTCAGAATACCTGTAGATAGTTGTAGTTCAAAATTATAACATGGAAAGTTTAAGAAATATGCAGTTTCTAACGTTTTTATTTTGTCTTTGCTTATGTAGTTGAGGCTGGCCTTTAACTCATTATGTAGCAAAGGCTGGCCTCAAGCTCTTGGTGATCCTCCTGCCTTAGCTCCTGAATATGGGATTACTGGTGTTTGCCACCACACCCAGATATGCAGTTCCTGGGTTTTAAATTGCAAGCCATTCTAAGTAGCATGATGATATCCTCTGCCATCCTGTTTTATCTGTTGGAACAAGACTCCTCCTTTCATACAGCATATCTACATCTGTATAACACTATGGACTTGTTAGCCACTTGGTAGCCATCTTGGTTATCAAATAGACCTTCACAGTGGTTGTGATCAAGTAATCTTTATTTTGCTTAATAATGGCTTATTTTGTTTTTCTAATATTTATTTTATTTTAATGTTCTTAATCTATTATTCTGCTTAATTTATAGATTAAAATTTATCATATATATCATATTTGTGTGTTACACACAATATATAAGAGTTTGGCACCATTCTTGGTTTCAGGTGTCCACCGGGTGACTTAGAACACATACTCCATGGAGAAAGGCAGGACTATTGTGTGTACCAGGTAGTTTCCTGTATGTTTTCTTTCATTACTTATAATATCTGAATGAGACTAATACAGATATGACTTCATTTTCTAAATGAGAAAAATAAGGCACATTAGAGGTCAAATCACAAGCCTGAGGTCGCACATCTAATAAATGGAACAGTTGGGATGAGAATTTAGCAACACTCCCTATAGAGTTTTGTGCTCTCAAAAACGTTCTGCGGTGTTGCCTTTTCTTCAACCTTTATTTTTCTAAGCCAGTTCAATTACTATTTTCCATTTGTTAAATGTGATCATCCTCAAGACTTATTATTCTCAATAGATTGTCACTCAGTAGATTCTGCTGTGTTTTTCTCAGTGATCATGCTAAAAACACTAGTTGTTTTTCATTTGTTTGTTTTGGGGGATCTGAGAGAAGAGTGATTAGGAACTGTGGATTACATTGTGTGATATGGATCATGCCCTTTGGAACCTTTCTTTTGAGAGCTAAACCCTCGTGTATATTTCAGTAATATATTAGTGGACACACTACACTCCTTTCCTAGTTGCGCCACCCAAGTTCAAGTGGAATAAGGGGAATCAAATGGTAAAGAATAGTGCTTGATTCTATTCTTGAGAGTCAATGGCTGCCTCTGAAGTTTAGGAGAAAGTTTAAAAAAAAAAAGAAATGTATTAAATAAGTCTGACTCATTACACAAAATAGGCAAGATATGTGGCTGGAAAACTAAAAACAACTTTTCTGTGGCCGTCCGAGATTTCTCTTCATGTCCTAAGAAAAATGTTATAAATGATGTGGTCAGAGTAGAAATGTTGCAGCCCAGAGACAGTATTGAAAGGAGAATTTCTAATTTTAAAAAGAATTTTGCTAACATCATAGCCACTGCTAATGACAACATAAATATTAATAAAGCTTTAAACACCTACCAAATTAGCTTTATTTTTAAAAGTGCAAGACATGGAAGTGGTAATTTGTGTTAGTCCGGCAGACACAAAATTAATTGAGATAAAAACAAGATGTAGCAGGCAAACCCTTTGGGTGAAGAAATAATGAGTTATTCTAACGCATTTTGACAGTTTAGAGTAAAGCCTCATAACAAGAAATGAGTTCACATCATTGAATATGGAGTTTGTCATACATACCAATGCACTTCCACCTTACAATCAAAGGAGAAAAACCACTTTGCTGTATGTGTGAGAAAGCTGCAGCTAACCTAAAGCTGTGGTGTGACTCTTTGTCTTACTGTATCAGGTGTGCTGCTTATAGCAGACTGAGTAAGGGTATGCTGAACACAGGGAAGTATAGAGACAAAAGCATTTCACTGACTTCTGCAGATCTATTATGTATTTCCCAACAGTTTGGCAGCACAGTGAAAACAACTGCAGAGCCCTCATATTTCCTAGGGGGTGTCTCCCAAGCCACAGACTCACTGACTTGTTCCGGCTGCGGCTCTTCAGGGTTAGCTGGTTGTACTCCTTGGACATGCTGCATCTCTGGCCTCCCACACATCATACAAAACTCTATCAGCTGTTGAGTTTGTAGTTTAGTTTTTTATTCCTAATAACCTGACTCTTGTATGAAGACTTTCTTTTTGAGGTTTTGTAAAAAGATTCTTCTCCACAAAGGTGATTGTTAAGGTAATTAGATTGCAAAAATATTTTAACATTAAAAAAAAAGCTAACAACTTCACAGGAACTCCTTCTGAAACTGATTCTGTAAGTCCTAGATTTCTCTGTTTAAAGATTCTTATCCTTCTATGGGCACTTTATGTTCTTGTTTTATAAAACATGTTTTATATATGCTTGTGCTACATAATAAATACATCCACAGCGGAATGTATTCTCTTTCCATCTACTCCCTCCTCTTGCCTTCCCCTCAATGCACACATCACCTTCCTGCCTTCTTTGTGTTGTTCTTTTTCATAGTATTCCAGGTGGAGAACCTGATTTTACTCCTTATGTCCTTTTTTTTCATTTCTGATCCCAGCCTTTGCCCTTTATTAAACGGTCGCCCTTTTTTTTTAACTCTTCTTTTTAACTCTTAGCTTTCTTGCTAAATTTTCATATGGTATAGAACTTGGTAGAGGGTATTAATAAAATTTATATTTATCATTACCAAAAGCCTAGAATGTTGTAATCATAGCCAGTGTTCCTTTCATGAATTGAAACCTCAGCTTAGAAAGCAACTACTTTCAACTACTTCCATAATTTAGAAGCAGTGATTTTCTAGAAATCTTTGTTATACATTGTGGACTAACATCTTGTTGGTGCTGGAGAACCTATTGCTCATGTGCCATGGTTGGCTGTTTCTTATCATTGAAAGCTCTGAAAGATTCGCCATTGCTGGATATCAGTGAGGAACCCAAACAACTAACATAGACCTGTAAGAAAAAATGAGCTTAAACTTTGATTCAGGCTATTGGGGGAGGGGGTTTCCAGTGGACATTAAGCCAGCAAGAGCACAGGCATAGTCTCAGTGTACATGACTGATGTAACCGAGGTCAGTAGTGGCTGGTATAAATGACTTACATCACCGAGGTCATCACTAGAGAATGGGCACTATTGTGTAGACCCATAAAAATCTGGAATACCATGAGGCCTGGTGGGGTCTAGGCCCTTGGGGACTGTGGAGAATATGCGGTGGCAGATAAGAGTGGCTGGCAGCTGTAAAGGCAGGCTAGGGGCCTGGAGGCCATCAGGTGAGTGCCAGCAAGTGAGCGGTACCTGAGAATAAAGATGTACAGTCCCATCCACATTCTGTATCTCCTCTTCAGGCTGACCAAATCTCAAGTAAACCTCCCCAGTCTGATGCGACAAGACTGTTTTTAAAAGGTATGCAGTGAGACAGTAACTGAAGATGTTAATGAGTTCTAGAATGTGTGATGGATATTGTGAAATAGAAACATTCAAAGGGACATGTAGTGGAGGCGGGAGTAATGAAGGGTAAAGAAAAAATGTGATGGTGATAAAAAAAAGGAAACAAAGCTTATCTATTTGGGTGTGGTGTGTTGTGAGGTGGGTAGGGGAATGAGAAAAAATGAGAATTAAATTGTGTCATGTACTGGTACAAATTCCCAATGTTGAATGTGCTCATGATGTGTCTATACAATGTACCAATAATGATAATTTTTTTAAAAAGTGGGTAGTACATTATTGTAAAAGACTAATTTTAACCACCCTGCTTTTCCATGCTAATTTTATGTCACTCTGTTGATGGTAACCATTACAGAAACTTTGATAGTTTTTTTTTTCAGACTTTTCTGTATGTACTTGCATTGGCAGAACATATTAAAAAAAACTGGGACAGACTTCTGTATTATTTTTCACATCTTATATATTGGAAAACAATATGGAATATTGTTTTTTGTCAGTGTTCTTGCATAAGTGCTGTAACACCAGGACATCTTTGTCTTCAGACCAAAGAGTGAACTGAGCAGCTTTTCACTTTAAATTCAGCTATCAAAGCTTGTCATCTGAACATTGACAGTTGGGGGTCATGCACTGTGTTGAATGTAAAATTTGGAAACACCTTAAGGACCTGGAAGATTCTCAGATGGGAATGTAGAGCATTCTCGAACAGTGGCACAGCTCTGTGTTCTGCTCTACATAGGCAATCACAAGGGGTTTCATTTTCAAAGGTACACTATGTTAATGGCCTTCTAGATGCTTCAGAGAAAACATCCTTAATATCTGCTCCAAAAATATCAGAAAATACTGGAAAGCTTAAAGCCAGGCAAAAAAAGGGCAAGATGAACAATTATTCTTAGCTTTACAAACATCTGTATTCCTAAAGATCCAACATTATTTTACTCAGTGATACTTACAAGATCCTATACCTGTTCAAGCTGCCTATAAAGCAATTCTTCTGAAATTTAATCTCCCTAGTAAGATGACTTTTGTCATATTTTGTTTGGGTTTTGACCAAACTGTACATTTCTTCTAACACTTTTCATTCTACCAGTTCATTAATTTGGTTTTGGATCATTCAGTAGGTATTGGTGTATGTGTTCGTACATATATTTGTGTATGTATGTGTGTGTTCATATTCATTAACATTATCATCATCATTGAAAGCTACTTGTAGGAATAGTATCTCATTTAGTTCTCAAAACTGTCTGTGAGCTAGGCACTTAGGATCTCCTGTCTATGCAACAGAAAATTAATATTTAGAAAATTAATATGTCCAATGATATTCAACTAATAAGGAGAACTAGGATTCAGAATCAAGAGTTTGTGCTTTATAATAAATATATTAGTTTTCTATTGTGGTCCAGTCCTTCCTCAAGAAGTCAAATGACATTTGATATTTCCTCCAACTTCATTAAGTCTTAATTTCTTCATTTGTAAATTGAGGGGTCTTGTTGGCTAATTATAGAGAAAAAACAAATTTGAATGTCTTTGTCACAAATAAATGATAAATATTTGAAGAGATAAATGTTTGCTCTGATTTGAATATTATAATGTACACTTCTACTGAAACATCACTTAGTACCCTATAAAAGTGTATAATTTTTATGTATCCAAGAATGAAAGATTTGAATCAGATGTTCTGTAAGCTTTCTGCCCCTTTTTCCCCTGTCTTGTTTACTGGAATAATAATGGCCACCACTACTACATTAATTTTTTTAAATTTCAGTAACCTATCAGTGTAATATTATTGTGCCCATGTTTCAAATGGGGCTTAGCGCAGTGGTAATAAAAAGCAGTGAAGTGTTGGGGCCAGAGTGTTAGCTCAGTGGTTCCGGTGCCTGCCTCACAAGCGCAAGGTCCTGAGTTCGATCCCTGGTAACCACATACAGTGCTGGGTTTGGAGACTCACGCCCACCAGCAATCAATACCACAGTGCCGGGCATGGTGGCTCATGTCTATAATCCCAGCACTCGGGAGGCAGAGACAGGAGGATTGCTGAGTTTGAGGCTTGCCTGGACTACATAGTAAGCTCAGAGCCAGCCTGAACTACGAAGTTGAGACCCTGTCTCAAAAAAAAAAAAAAAAAAGCTGTGAAGTGTTGTGACATGCTACAATATGGATAACCTTGGAAATATTATGCTAAGTGAAGAAGACATTTACAAAAGACCACATATTATAGCTCACTTATTTGGAACATTCAGAACAGAAAAATAAAGATGAAAAGGAAATTGGTGATTGCTGGTTGTTACGGAGGGTATGACAATTGGCAGCAAATGGTGTTTGACTCCTAACAAATAGGAAGTTCCTTTGATCATAACTCTGAATAAACTAAAAATATCTATTGCACTGTGTGCTTTAAATGGGCAATTTATAGGATATGTGAATTATTGGTCACAATTCTTTTTCTAACGGGGAGTGAGTGACCAAGATAGTAGAACATTTAGGTAACAATGAGAATTTTGGTTGACAAGAATATAGATTATAAAGAGGTAAGATCATTAAGGTAGATGTGGCCGTTTGGCAAAGGGCCTTTACATGAGACTGAAATCTTTAACTTTACTCATAATATTTTAGATCTAATATCCATCTATATTATATAGTTTGTTTACTTTTATATAGTAAAATGAAATTGTATTGCAAATGAAATGGATGACAGTGTACTTATGCACTTACTCATTTTAGGATAGTTGTTCCTGGATTTCGCTCTTATAAACCATACTTTTAAATATTACATTATTACAAGGCTTGGTTGATGGTAATGTCATTTAATAGAGCCAGACTTGGTGATACCTATAATCCCAGCACTCTGGAAACTGAAACAGATTACAAATTAAAGCCTTGTAATGAAAAGCCTGGTAACAGAATGTGTCTCAAAAAAGGCTTGGGAATGTAGCTCAATCTGAGGGCCCTGGGTTCAATCCCAGTACCACAAAAACCAGCCATGACTTTTAAAGTATACATGCATACATATGTGCAACAACTATACATAAATAAAAGTAATAACCACAAAATTCAAAACAGAGATCTCTCTAAGGAGAGTGGAAATTGAGTAGAGAGAAGGGAACCAGAAGGAGCACAGAGGGTAGGAGCAAGCTACAGATGTGCAGATACTTAATTGGGTTGTATATTAGTAAGCATTTTTTATTACTGAGTACCTTTTTGTATTTGCATTTCTTTTTATGTTTTTAAAGCAAAACTCTTACTGGTACATTTTAAGCTTACATAGTGATAATGTTCATCATAGGAATTTATAGCTATCATGTTACCTCCCACACCTTTTTTTCCATTTCCCCTCTCCTCGAGCCCTCTCCCATCCCTATGTACAAAACCTTTTCCCCCCACTTGTTCTGTTTTCACTTTGTTTTCTTGTTCTTTCCTTCCTTTCTCCTTCCCTGCTCCTTGTTCCCCTTCCCATGTGAACATTTCTTTCCATTTCCCAATATCTACTATATATTTTCATTCTTATTTCCACTTTTGGTTTCTCACACCAAAGAAACAAAGTGGTATTTTAATTGTGTCTAATTAATGCAAATGTACTACAGCAAAATACTTACTCCATACAAAGTTAATAAAAGGAGTACATTCATTATAATTAATGAACCAATATTGATACATTATTATTAATTGAAGGCCTATTGTAGTCAGATTACCTTAGTGTAATGCCTTTTTTTTTTTTGGTTTCAGAATATCCTATGGCATTTATGGGGATTGAATGCAGGGATTTCACAATGAACCACATCCTAAGCTCTTATTTTTTTATTTTGAGACAGGTCTCACTGAGCTGCCTAGTCTGGGCTAGAATTTCGTTACTCCTGTCGCAGCCTTCCATCGTATTGGCTATATAATCCCATAGGATTACGGGTATGTTCCACCATACCTGGCTGCATTTGATTTTCATATTTCCTTAGGCTCAGTTTCTCAGATTTTCCTTGTTTTTGATGACCTTGACATTTGAGAACTATTGGTCATGTATTTCATAGGATGCCCCTCATTAGAGCTTCATCTGAAGTTTTTCTCCTGAATAGACCCGAAGGGGTGCTCCCGGAGGCATAGTGCCTCATCATATCTTATCAAGATTATCAACATGAGATATAGCTGCTCATATTCACTTCAGTCACCTGGCTGATCAGGACCAACCTCACAGTTACTTCTTTCTTTTTCTTTGATATGATAGCTTTTGGAAGGAAATCAATAAGCACAACCATACCTACAAAGTAGAGATCTATGCTTTATCTATTACTGTAAGGGCCGAATATCTATGTAAATTGAAATTATTTGGAATTATATTGCATGGTAGATTTATATTTCCCTATTTATTTGTTTTAATTATTTGTATTTTTCTATCTAGAGACAGATAAGGCCTTAGACTCCAATGGTGCTTTTCTTTGTCACTCCATTGTTCTAGTCTTGTTCATAGGAAATTCTTTTAGTTGGCTTCTATGTCCCTTTAACATTTTGGGGTTTGGAGATTTTGGTTTTTGGTTTTTGGCCCCCTGTAACTCTCTGGCATGATGAGATAAACCACATTTATCTTGGTATTTCCTGACTGGGGTGGGGTGGGGGTGTTAGAATCAGCCAATTCTCAAAAAGATCCTAATTTCATTGGGCAGTGAAATTAGAAACCAAGAGTCAAGTGCTCAATGTACTTATGGCTAGAAAAATTGTTGTTTCTAGATGCCCTCAACTTACAGAGGAAGGAAACATTGAGGTATCTATAATCCATGTATATACATATCGCTATAAATATTTTTATATGTAATTTCTGTATTTACAGTAAGCTAAGTTTGAGTTCATACTTTCTTCAGCTCTACTTCATTCTCATATGGACAACTCTAGCCTTTTACCCTTATTTGTAAACTCACATTTGAATGGTGAGAAATCTGGCCTTGGCCAATTACTATTCATTGACTCAATTTCAGAATATACATGTAGTGGTTTCAAAATTGTTAATTTATGCCCCTATGGAAAATAGTTCTATATATGGTTCCTCTAGCCTTTGGTCCTACTCAGCTTTTCCAGAGTTACACCCCAATGCCCTTTAATGAGTTATATTTTATATTTGTAATACATTTTGTTTTGTCACTCTGTTTTCCATCTTAGTATCCCTCAACCTTCTAATTCATATTTTAAATATCTTCATACATTTAAGATTTAGTCTTTATAAACTGGTCATGTAGTGCATGCCTATAATTCCAGCACTCTGGGAGGTTAGGACAGGAGGATCATGAGATTGAGCCAGTCTGGACAGCTTAGTGATTTAGCCAGACAAAGTCTCAAGAAAAATTATATAGATAAAGATATACGTGCACATGCTCAATATGAAGGCCCTGGGTTAAGTCCCCAGTAATACCACCACCACTGAGAAAACAAAAAAACTTTGTAAAGTTCTCTATGGATTTTTGACAACTGCTTAACGTCTAGGATCTGCATTTATAGGATCATACAAGATAGTTTTATCATTATAAAAAAAAAACCTATATTTTGCTTACTCAACCTTCTCACCTTTCCTACTCTGAATGTTTGGTAACAACTAAGATTGTATTTTTTAGCTTTTCCAGAATATCATGTAATTGAAATTATATTTTCTGTAGCTTCTGCAGACTAGCTTTTTTAAACGTCACAATATACATTAAAGATACATTTTTGTGCTTTTCCATAGTTTGATATCTCATTTTTTTACACTGAACAATATTCTAAAGGTTATTCATTTCTTTTATTAAAGAAACTTTTGGTTTCATCTGTTGTTTGCAGTTATATAAAGTTAATGTAATCAATTACAGAGAGGCGTTCCTGTGAACATAAATTTTCAAATCAGTTGGATAAATACTTAGCAGCAAAATTACTGGGTCATACTTGAAAACTGTATTTAGTTTTGTAAGCAATAGTCAGTCTTTCAAAGTGCTTACACTATTTTGCATCCTCATTATCACTAAGGAGAATTATTTTTGCTTTACATTTACCCCAGTAGTTTATGTTAGGATTCTAGCTATTTTTTTAATTGTGCAGTCATTCTTTGTTTTAATTTATAGTTCCCTTATGTCAAATGATGTTAAACATTATTTATTATGTTTATTTGTTTGATGCAGTGCTTATTCAAATATTTTGCCTGTATTTAAAAGTGAATTGCTTACTATTTATTTTTGAGACAGGGTCTCACTTTGTAGTTCAGTCTGGCTCTGAGCTCACTATGAGCCTAGGCAAGCTTCGAACTCAGCAATCCTCCTGTCTCTGCCTCCGGAGTGCTGGGATTACAGACGTGAGCCACCACACCTGGCACTGTGCTATGTGGTATTGATTGTTGGTGGGCATGAGTCTCCACGCCCAGCATTGTATGTGGTTACCAGGGATTGAACTCAGGACCTTGCACTTGCAAGGCAGATGCCAGAACCACTGAGCTAACCCTCCGGCCCAGCTTACTATTTATTTTTCAGCTCTGTAATTCATGAGTATTATACAGTCTTCTCTATATATCAAATGACATGTTAAAATGGTAAAGCAAAAAAGCAGGAAAAGAACTTCGAACTTCATGTTGTAAATGTGAAGAGTGATTCAGATTTTATACTTAACTTCAGATTCCAGCTTTGGTATTAATTATTTTTGTAGAAATTGGAATAGAAGAGAAAAACCATGGAAGAGATATTTCAGAAGTTGGAAATTACTGGGCGACATGGGTAACATAAGGGCAATAAAAGGTGATTTTTTTCTGATTGAGAGAGTATAGAGTACTGATTTATAGTTACTTAGAGATTTTTTTATAATAATCACAGTTAAAAGGTGTTTTTTTATGATTGAGAGTATAGTGTACTGATTTATAGTTAGAGATTTTTTTATAATCATCACAGTTTAAATATATACACATAATGTCCCTAGTTTGCAAAACACTAACTCAGAAGTACTAATTCCTCAACAGAAATATCTAAGAAAAACAGACATTCAAAGCAAATGGAAAACCTTCAAGATTAATTTCCCGTACTCATTAGCCACCAAATTTTGTTCTGTGTTGTTCTAATAATTGTATTGCTTGGCATTTTCACAGACAGCATCATATTCTTGTTTGTCTAATAAAGTTGGCAGGAAGTTTTTTACTCAATGGCATGATTGGCTCAAGCAGCAAAATGAGCTGCACAATTTCATCTCCAATTCTAAACTAAACAGAACTGAGAGATAATTCCCCTGTGTATTTATAAGCAAGAGTTAAATCCCTCCCAATGTAATGCAGCACTGGATCGAAGTAAACAGACTGTGATTTCAGTGCTAGACACAGCCTTAAGGCAGAAGAAATTACACTGTCATGCAGAGGATATGTAACTGCTGCTATTTTGGTGTCTGAGTTCTTTGTTGTCACATAATTGAAAGCAATCCAGATGAGGAAGAGTGTTAACTAACATAAGAAGAAAATTCCCCACATATGTCTGGGGAATATGGGGGAAGAAGAAAGATAGCATAGTGCCATCTGAATACAACACAGGGTCTGTTCCAACCATCATAGCTTCAACTTTGTCTTCTTATTCTTACTAGAAGCAAGTTGTACAGAGGAGCAAATGAAGGCTAAAAGTTAAAATCTGTATCTCATCAAATGGTTTATTGGTTTATATACAATATATGTGATGTCAATTAATATATTAATATAACAGAGTTAGCTTCTATGTATTTACTTATAAAATAAACTTAAAAAGGGCCGGAGGATTAGCTCAGTGGTTCCAGTGCCTGCCTTGCAGGTGCAAGGTCCTGAGTTCGATCCCTGCTAACCACATATAATGCTGGGTGTGGAGACTCACGCCCCACTAGCCATCAATACCACATACCACAGCGCCAGGCGTGGTGGCTCACACCTGTAATCCCAGCACTCGGGAGGCAGAGGCAGGAGGATTGCTGAGTTCGTGACGGCTTGCCTGGGCACCATAGTGAGCTCAGGGCCAGCCTGAACTACAAAGCGAGACCCTGTCTCAAAAAGGCAAATAAATAAATAAATGAATAAATAAATAAGTAAGTAAATAAATAAATAAATAAAAACTTAGAAAATGAACATTACTTTTCTTGATACCTCTGCTACAATTACTATTATATTTTAAAATATAATAAATATATATAATATATATATAAAACAAGAAAATGATAACCCTTTCATGTCTATATCTTTAGATATACATGCAGACAAAACAGGCAGTTACCTCTAGCATCAATGAACTCATTCTAAGCAGACTATATGTAAGTGTTACCACTCAAAAGGTAAGTTGGAAAAAATCAGACTATCAGAAAGTTATTTTATTTTCACTAATATGGAAATTCTGCCAGTTGCCAGGTATATCTCTTCTAGTTAATGTATTTTGAAACTTGAGAAATACCCACAGGATGATTTCAGAGAACCATTGGACACAAAAGTAGGACTGACCTGAGCTGAAGCACTATTGATCTGGTGACCTCTTTAAGTTCTTACTTTAAGTTCTTACTCTGAATGGTGGGCTATAGTGATCCTTTGGATCTCTGGAAATTAGGAGCAGTTTAATACTTGGTGTCAGTCTAATAGCCACCTAATGTCAAACTTTTTTTTTTTTTTTTGCTTTTGAGACAGGGTCTCGCTTTGTAGTTCAGGCTGGCCCTGAGCTCACTATGTAGCCCAGGCAAGCCGCCACGAACTCAGCAGTCCTCCTGTCTCTGCCTCCCGAGTGCTGGGAAACTTTTTTTTATCCTCTGCACAATCATCCTCGTAATAGGTTAATGATTTCTTTCAGGAAGAGTGTAAATATGATGGAGTATGGAAATTTAATGAAAGATAATTAAGTATGAAACCAGTACATTATAAAAACATCTGGAGGATAAAAACCAAAATAATCTTTCCTAATTACTAAAAATTACATGTGATTGGATATAGGAAAAAGTTGGGGAATCATTTTCACATTAAATATCAGATTGGGGGGTATATCCCTATAGCCTTTCTGCTGATTTATATCCCCAGTCCCCCCCCTTAATTTTTAATTTTGATACAGGATCTTGTTAAGTTGAAAAGTTATCCAGACTGGGTTGGAAATTCAGTCCTGCTGCCTCTGCCCTCCAGAGTACTGGGATTATAGGAGTGTTCTACCATGCCCAGTATTGATAAGCAATACTCATGTAGTTTTAACAGGCCTGTAAAGAAAAATATAAACTGCATTGTGTAATAATTAAATGAACATAATTCAGCATCTGGTCTGTGCCATTTTATGTGGTCTTCAATCGTGGAAGAATTTGTTCTGTCTTAGTAAGTTAGTCTTTCTTTGTCTACTAATCATAGTGAATAACTGTTTCTTTTCTTTATTGTTCCGATTTTAGTATATGTGCTGCCAGAGCACTGTTGCCTTTCTAACCAGCAGGTCTTTTTCAGTATCTTCTGAAAACAGCAACATGATTGGATGTGGAAAGTCATCAAAGGGTTTTATGTTAATGACTTGGTCCCCAGCTGGTTGTGCTATTGAGCGATGGTAGAAACTTTAGGAGACAGGACCTACTTGGAAGTGTTGAGGAACTTTGCTATGCCCTCTCACTATGAGGCTGCCTCACAATAGGCCTGCACTGAAACCACGAGTCAAATCAAATCTTTCTCCTTTAAGTTAACTTATGTCAGATTTTTTGTCACAGTGGTGGAAAGCTGATTATTGGAAATAGTATACCATATCCTTTTGGAATACTATCTTCTCCAGAATCCATTATTCTCTCTGTATTATTACTCTCAGGATTCTACCACCTGGCTATAAAGATAGCCAACTAGAATCCTTCACTGAGATTTTATACAAGGATGTCAGATTGAACTCCTTTCTCTTCATTGGCTAAACTGTTTGGCCTTTTGCTTCCTCATGCATCCACCATGGTGGTAAGGGACAGTGAACATGCAGTTAGAGAAAGTACGTCCAACACAGAGAGTAACATAGCTGAGATAATGACTGATTTGGGGATCCTGGTACCAGGCTAGCTCTGCACATCTTTCACAGTTACATGAACTAAACAATCTCTGCTCTGTTTTTAAACCTTTCAGTGACACCACTCCTGACCTGTCTTATTTAACACAGTCCCCCAGTACTACCTTGACAGAATATACTTCCTAGAAAACTAAATTTTTTATATCACTTCCTTACTGAAGATATTCTTGTGCAGCTAGGGATGGTGATACACACTTACAGTCCCAGTGCTCCAGGAGGCTAAGGCAGGAGGATGAGAAGTTCAGCCTGAGCAATTAAAAGACTTAGTGAGACTCTATATCAAAATAAAAACTAAAAAAGAGGCTGGGGATGTATCTCAGGTCAAAAGCTCTGTGGTAGCCCCAGTCTTGGGGGGGGAAAAAGGAAAGGAGAAGAGGGATAGGAGGAGAGTAGGAAGGAAGAAAGGGCCAAGGGAAAATGAGAGTGAGCGATACAAAGAGAGAGGTGAATGGAGGATGAATACATTTTAGCTCCTTCACTAATAAGCAAGTCTTTAATTCACTGAGCCTCCTGATCCAAATATCTAGTTCTCTGCATTACTGAGAAGCTAAAAGATGATAATACCAACATAAAGCACTTATACAGACAGGGGCAGAGTGAATGTTCAGATTCCTGAATATGTCTGCCAAGGCCTTCCACAGTCAGGTCCAGCCTACTGCACCATCATGGTCATCAGCTCCTCTCCTGGCAACTCATTTTCCTTCTGTATGGTTCTCCTCTTGGTCTTCATCCACTGCCTAAATTTATCCATTTCTACTAACCCTTCTAATATGATTATCTCCTTCTCTAAATTTCTGGACCCATTTTGTTGCCTCTAAAATTAATCTAACCGTTACATGTATTGTCTAGGTCTTTTTTAATATTGAAATGCTTAGTTTGCATTTTTAAAAAACAAAATTTCAGGAGATTTAGCTCAGTGGTTCCAGCGCCTGCCTTGCAAGCGCAAGGTCCTGAGTTCGATCCCCGGAATCCACATACATTGCTGGGCGTGGTGACTCATGCCCACCAGCAATCAATACCACATACCACAGTGCCGGGCGTGGTGGCTCACGCCTGTCATCCCAGCACTCGGGAGGCAGAGACAGGAGGATTGCTGAGTTCAAGGTTTACTGGGGCTACATAGTGAGCTCAGGGCCAGCCTGAACTACAAAGTGAGACCCTCTCTCAAAAAAAAAAAATATTTCAAACCCTTTCACCCTATCTTCAATCCAGTTATGTCCTCCTAGTGAGCAAGAAATACTTTTATCCTACTCTTCCTGCTTAGGACTTATTACACATTAGTTATTTAATAAGAACATTAAGTTTAATTATTCTTTTCTTTATAGATCGTTTTTTTTTCTCAGTCCCCAGAATACATCAAACTATATGAAAATTGAAATATGTTGAACTATTTTTTATTAAAGATATAATTATATTCCAATCTGCACCTTTACTTACAGAAAGTAGTCAGTCTTAGGTGGTGCAGGAAACATTCAAGTAGGCTGGGAAGAGAAAATTATAGAAATTAGAAATGATTATTCTGTTTTTAGTACTCCTTCAGACGAGTTGATTTTTTTTTTATCTTGATGAGGAATTATACAAAGAAATGGTGACTAGAATTCATGGCTTTCCATTGAATGAAAGGCAGCCACTTAAAAGTTTCTGAGCTTTCAATCTTGGTAAGCTCTAAACTCTCCCTGACATAAAGTCTAGACAGCTAGCTGGGCCTGGTGGCAAATGTCTATAATCCTAAGAACTTGGGAGACTGTGACAGGAGGTTTGTAAGTTTGAGGCCAGGCTGAGTAATTTAGGGTGTGACTACCTCAAAATAATAAATTTTAAAAGAGCTGGGTGATACTGGAGATGTAGCTCAGTGGTAAAGCATTGTCTTGTATGTGAGAGCCTCTGGGTTTGATCCCCAACACCTAGAGAGAGAGAGAAAGAGACATAGCAGAGAGACAGACAGTGAGCTGAGTATATAGTTCAGTGGTAAAGCACCCCTGGATTCAGTCCTCAGTACCAACAAAATAAGTAGACACTCAAAAATGAAATAAATAAAAGTTTTTTTAAAACTAACAACAGCTAAGCTGTTGCCTTCCAATTAAAAAAGATCTCTATTTCGACACCTAATAAAATTGGTGTCCTATATTGTCTACAGTCTGTATCTGATTAAATGTGCAAGTCACACTTTAACATCCACAATAAATAGAGTGCACAATTAGAATTTTTAGAGGAGCCATTGCTTCATTATTCAACTACCATTTTTGACTCTGAGTGTGGGAGATTAAAAGGGAAATAGGATACACCCCAGCACTTGAAGCCAGTAGTATTTGAGACTAACAGTAATGTCCAGTATTACCCATTTAGGGTGTGTGAAGTGCTAGAAGAGAGGCAAGTATAGAGTGAGAGCAGCGGAAAGGCAATAATTCAGTTTTGAGACATGGAAAAGCCTCTACTGAGAAGGGTGCATGCACTGTAGACTCCAGAAGGAGGTGAAGGCATCTGCCTTGTGGATGCTATCTCAAGGCAGGAAAGCATGGAAGTATACTGTAAGTAGTACTAATAGACTCTCCATGATGTATTGTGTATCTGGAATAGTGGTATTTTAGAACTTGACTTTTTTTAAATTAACTTTATACAGACTTCATTCCACATGGGAAAAGAAAATGAAAGCAGAGCTACCCTTTGAGATAGGAGAAAAAGATTAAGTTAGAGCTGCTTGTTGTGTTGTGAAACATATTGGTTAGGGTTCTCTAAAAAAAGAAAATCATAGAAAATATATGTATAATATAATGCAAGGGGATTTATTAGGATCAAAAGGCAGGAGGCTCAGAGGCAGGAGAATCCATTCTGACTATCCATGTGCTGAAGAGCTGGAGGACCCAGCAGCTACAAAGGATAATGGGAGCTGAAGAACAAGAGGAATCAAGGATGCTGAAGTTGAAGGCCTGGAAACTCATGGGAGAGTTGCTGGTATGATGGTGGTTGGCTGAAGAAATTGGAGATGATGTCCAAAGGCAGTGGCAGCAAAAGGTACACCGGGTCAGAGCGGAGCTCTTTGAAAATGGGTACTTTTCCATCTTCCTTCTCTTTGTTATTCCACGGAGGCTGCTGAACTGTTGGTTGATGCCACCCACAGCCAGAGTGAGTCTTCCCCCCTCAGTTTGCTGGCCTACACACCCATCATTTCCACAGCCATACCCAGAACTGTGCTTTACAAATATTCCCAGGCATTTCTTAATCCAGTCAAGTTGACATGGCATGTTTAAGAGTGACACCCACCTCTGGTAGCATCTAAAGCACTTGCAGGGAGTTTAGAAGACTAAGAGGATGGCAGTTCAGTGGTAGAGACCAGAGTGTATCATTTGAGACAGCTTACATTTTGTTCTGTGATGACTTAGAAGATATTATAAAATATCTTTTAAGTAAGTTAAGAGCCTGAATTCTATTAAAAGAGAGCCTTAGAGGGCCGAAGATTTAGCTCAGTGGTTCCGGTGCCTGCTAACTACTAGCACAAGGTCCCTGGTTTGATTCCTGGTAACCACATACAACAGTGCTGGGCATAGTAACTCATGCCCACCAGCAATAAGTACCACACACCACAGTGCCAGGTGTGGTGGCTCATGCCTGTAATCCCAGCACTCGGGAGGCAGAGGCAAGAGGATTGCTGAGTTCAAGGCTTGCCTGGGCTACTAGTGAGCTCAGGGCCAGCCTGAACTACAAAGCGAGACCCTGTCTCAAAAAAAAAAAAAAAAAAGAGAGAGAGCGCGCCTTAGGCATTTTATATAGTTGGAGTAGAGACTTGGAGTAGAAGCCAGACTTATAGAAAATTAATCTATATAAATCTTGAGGTTTGATTTTGGCTCCTCTGCCAAACACTATCTTACATATAAAAAGAAACTTTGGGGATTTTAACTTTATTCCCCAAAAGTTTGTGTACTGAAAATTTAGACTTCAGATTCATGCTAATGTAAATAGAAGTAGGGCTTTGGAAAGGCTGTTGGGAATGGGTGTGATCATGAGGATAGGGTTTTCTTGATGACATTAATAACTAAAAGAATAGGAAGAGACCTGAACTGGTGAGCTGGCTGTATCGCACCATGTGGTGCTCCCCACCATGTTAGAATGCAACAAGAAGACCCTCACTAGATGTCAGTGCTATATTCTTGAATTTTCTAACTTCCAGAGCTATGAGAAAAGTCTGTCTTTAAATTATCCAATCCCAGGTATTCTGTTGTTCCAACAGAAAACAGATCAAACCAGGGATCTTCCATGTGTATAGTCATTCAACTATGTTCTCAGTTTAGTTATCTTGTTAGCAGTAACACTGACAAGTTAGACAACTACATGATCTAAAACATTTTCATTATGGAAAACATACTATACTGCTCTGAGTGCATTTTGTAAAGAAAAAAATTCTTAACTTCTTCCCTTTAATTTCTATTTGGAACAAATCTTTTGGGATGTTTAACCAAACAAACCTTTTGACTATTTATACATGGCCCTGAAATCCTTGCTGTCTTTTCTTCCATCAGCAAATTACTCAGAGTTCCCTGCCTAAGCATTGATGGGAATGAATTTCATATGCTTGCTTTTCCTGGTTGTCTTCTATGGGTGCTTCTATTCCAACTACGAACTGCTAAAATATGCCATCCAGAACTTGTTCTTCAGAAATAGGTTGAAACATCATTTCCCAGTGAAAGGGGCTGGTACCTCTCTTGATGTGGAAGTGCTACTTTCTAGAAAAGCATTTAATTACAATAATATTTTAATAGCTAAGTCATACTGTGGCTCATATGGAGCCTATAGTGAGTTGAGACCCTGTAGCTTTAAGCAAGTTGATTAACCCATCTTGTCTTTATCCCTCCAGCATGACAATAGGGTCACACCTGTTTCCTGTTTACGGTAATTTTGGATAATGTGATGTTAAATTGAATTTATAGGTGGTGTTATACTTGAAATTCAAGGTGACCTAGTTATTGTGCAGATGTAATTTTAAATAAGACAAAAGAACCATTGAGGAGAAAGTGATCTGTATCAAAAGCATATTCAATGGCCTTTGGGAAGAAAATCCTAGGATTTTGTATTCTTTGACCACTACTATTTGTTTCAGCAAACTATAAATAAATTTTTAATTTATTTTTCCAGAAAGTATACCATTTGATGAGAGTAAACATGGCTTTCTTGAGAGACTACATTAATTGGTTTATATATCATTGTCTTGTGTGAGTAGCACTTCTTCAATTGGCTTCTAAATTTTTGAGGCATGTCTCTTTCTCCAGTAGGATATCCTCTTCAGCAAAGAGGGACTAAGTCTACTTCTACACACTAGTAGTGGTATCGCAGTTCTCAGAATTAAAGGTCCTAAGAAGAATCTGTCTTAGATAATAGAAGTTACAAAATAAGAACAAAGATCCTTACTGTTAGCCTTCTATATCCTGAACTCTAATTGACAACATTTCTGTATGTTTTATAGAACTGTTACAAAGCAATTACCTTACATGATTCAGACAAGATTTTCCTCTTGCTAGTATAATTACGATACCCCAAAGATTTTACATCCTTCACAGACAGGTTAAAGCAGCCAGTGAACTTTCACTACAACACTGGAACACTGGTGGACCTGATGGTAAACTGCTTGGCTCTGAGGATGTGAAAAGACATAACAGGAGGCTGGGGATTTAGCTCAGCCCTTGCAGCATCTGCCTGGCAAGTGCAAGGTCCAGAGTTCAGTCCCCGGTACCACATACCACAATGGCAGGTGTGGTGGCTTACACCTATAATCCCAACACTCAGGATAGGCAGAAACACAATTGCTCTTAGTTGGAGTCTTGCCTGTGCTACATAGTGAGTTCAGGGGCAGCCTGAACTACAAAGCGAGACCCTGTCCCCCCCCAAAAAAATTAAAAAGACATTACAGGGCCAGGGGTTTAGCTCAGCAGTTTCAGCACCTGCCTTGCAAGCCCAATGTCCTAGGTTCATTAGCTGGTAATTAATTAATAAGTAAGTAGATAGACAGACAAACATTACAGGTATTGTTACCAGCCATACTGTGATCAGTCTTATTAAAGTATCATTTCTTATGCCTTAGTCATACTTTGTGGGAACTGTGAACACAAGTTAAAAGCTTTTAGCTATAGTTATATCATCATAAAACTAAGAGAAATAAAATTTTCTAACAAAAATTGTAGGCACTCTGTCAGAATTATAGTCATATATTTGGCTCTTATTGTTTGCTTTTGTGTTGTTAGGCCTGATATTTGATTCTCTCATTCCACTAGAACATTAGGTGTGTTGTAATTCATCTCATGACATATGAAATTTTAAGAGACAGATAAACTGTACTGTTGATAGGCCCTTGGCCACTATAAAAACATGATTAATGTCTTCATAATGCCATTAGTTAGGAAGAATGCATCATTAATGCCAGCCAGATCTAAATAGGATTTTAACATATGGTGGAGTTGAAAGATAAGAAAGGTTAAAAGATAAAAATTAGAATTTTGTCAGTTTTTCTGGGAAAAAAAACACAAAGAGGATCAAATCTGATATTTGTTATATGAGTGAAACATCTTATACAGTTCTTATTTGAAAATGGAATACATGCCTTGCTGTTCTCACCATATAATTTTATAATTTCTCATGCATATATTTTCTGCTCATTTGTGATTTCTTCTCCAGAGAACAATAGTCTTGTGAGTATTGAAATGCAAAAGTTATTGAAATGCAAAAATTGGGCTGGAGGGTTAGCTCAGTGGTTCTGGTGCCTGCCTCGCAAGCGCAAGGATCTGAGTTCAATCCCTGGTAACCACATATAATGCTGGGAGTGGAGACACGCCCACCAACAATCAACACCACATACCACAATGCTGCACGTGGTGGCTCACGCCTGTCATCCCAGCACTCGGGAGGCAGAGACAGGAGGATTACTGAGTTCGCGCTGGCTTGCCTGGGCACCATAGTGAGCTCAGGGCCAGCCTGAACTACAAAGTGAGACCCTGTCTCAAAAAAAAAAAAAAAAGTTAGAAAGTATATCCATTTCTCTCAAAATAAATTTCTGTCCATTCTTATAGTCAGTAAATTTCCTCTTAAAGAATTCTGTGCTTCTCTTGAAGTAAGGATGTCCTTTTGTTCCCTAGTACTTTATATTATGTTCCATAGAAACCTCACATCCAACAGTTAGCTAAATGATGAAAATTACATAAAAGTGATTTTTATATATAGGCAATCTCTCCTACATTTCTGGTTTTTCTCCAGTTATAATTTTCTTCCCTTTCCCTTTCTTACTCTTTATTTTTATTTACTAATTTTTCAAGTAGAACTCCTAACTACCAGGAGTGCCTTACTGTGCCCATCACAGGTTAAAGTAAATGTTGGATGTGTTTGGTTGGGTAGGTGGATGCCGTGAGTGAGCAGATGGATGGATAGATGTGCACTAACTCTTCTCTATATGGTGGGCACTGGAATCCAAGAGACCTAGTGATTGGTCTCTGGCCATCTCAGGACTTTATGGTGCTCATACAGAAATTAACTGCATCTTACAGTATACTTTGAAATTACGAAGCATGGATGGAGGGAGAGTTTGCAATATCTAGATAGCATCCTAAAAGAAATCAAGGCAGAGATCAGCACCGTTAACTGAGAGTCAATATAATAAAAGTTTTTGACTTCTCAAGTTCATTTATAATTTAGAAACAAGACATAACTTTATGATAATGAAGATGATTTCTCCCAAGGCAACAAATGTGATATTTTAATAAATAAGACTAAGGGGCCAGAGATTTAGCTCAGTGGTTCCAGCGTCTGCCTCACAAGTGCAAGGCCCTGAGTTGGATCCCAGTAACCACATATAATGCTGGGTGTGGAGATTCACGCCCACCAGCCATCAATACCACATACCACAGTGCTGGGTGTGGTGGCTCATGCCTGTAATCCCAGCACTCGGGAGGCAAAGGCAGGAGGATTGCTGAGTTCCAGGTTTGCCTGGCCTACATAGTAAGCTGAGGGCCAGCCTGAACTACAAAGTGAGACCCTGTCTCCAAAAAAAAATGAAATGAAATGAAATAAAATAAAAAATATAATAAAATAAAAATAAATAAGACTAGGCTGTTTTGTTAAGTGAAAAGTAATATTCATAAACAATTGGCTTATCACAATCTCACCAGTAAATTCATGGAGCAAGATTGGGGAAAATTGGGAGTCTTGTTTATATGCTATCAATTTTAGCTTACTCCACTACTCAGTAATTTGAATGTTTTTAGTGTGTTTCATTTTGTTCAATAACTTACATGAAGGTTTATATTTCAGGAGGTTTTTTTGTTTTTTTTTTGTATTTGCGCTAGTAGAGACTGAATCCATGGCCTTAGCTCTGAGCTATAACCTTGGCCTTATTTTTTGTTTGTTTATTTGTTTGTTTTACTCTGAGATAACAGACTCAACAAGTCCCTAAATTGCCCAGGGTGGACTTGAACTCACTGTCCTCCTGTATCAGCCTCCCAGAATACTGAGATTATAAACATTCATCTCAACACCCAGCTACACTTCAATTTTTTGGACTTTTGGTAGATGTTAGTCTTTATTCTGGGAATACTTTTTTTAGAGCTTCTATAGGTTTTTAGAGGTTATTATTGTCAAGTAACTTTACATTCATTTTAGGATATTTGGGTAGTCCATTTGAAAATCCTTTTCCAAGCCATCACAAGAATCTTGGTAAAGATGTATTTTAAAATACATCTCTTACGTTTAGTCTAGACCATTGAGTACTAACTACATCTGCTCTGCAGAAAATCAGATTATGCCAAGGAAGTCTTATGTCTGCATTATGCCATTATTGTATTGCACAGGGTTGGGGTCAAATATGATTTCCCTGATATCACTAAGCAAAGTAAAAACCAGCAAAAAACTTTTAGATTATAGCAATTGCATTATATTCTCATGAGAATTTCTTAAGTGCGTATTAACTAAAGAATGATTGATTCATAATTTTAGGTATTGATTAAATAATTAAAATGTAATATTTAATAAAAATTATTTCTAAGGTAACTGAGGATTAAAGTAGATAATTGAGTCTATTGAAACATCCTATAATGTATGCAGAATTTGAAAGCCTCAAGTTAAAATGTTTATGTTGCTGTCAGCAAGTAATGGAAAGAAATTGTAGCTTTATTTCAATCTATTAATATACTGATCTCCTGATTACAAATTTAATTTTTTTTTTTTTTTTTTTTGAGACAGGGTCTCGCTTTGTAGTTCAGGCTGGCCCTGCGCTCACTATGTAGCCCAGGCAAGCCCCCGCGAACTCAGCAATCCTCTTGTCTCTGCCTCTCGAGTGCTGGGATTACAGGCGTGAGCCACCACACCCGGCACTGTGGTATGTGGTATTGATTGCTGGTGGGTGTGAGTCTCCACACCCAGCATTGTATGTGGTTTCCGGGGATCGAACTCAGGACCTTGCGCTTGCGAGGCAGGCGCCGGAACCACTGAGCTAATCCCCCGGCCCGCAAATTTAATATTTTTAAGATTATAAGAACTAATGAAATGGAGGCAAATACAAAGTTTAAGTGGCTACTACTTATTTTCAAGTGTATATTATTATCTCACTATTAAAAATTCTACCTACCGGGCCGGAGGATTAGCTCAGTGGTTCCAGGGCCTGCCTTGCAAGCTCAAGGTCCTGAGTTCAATCCCCGGTAACCACATACAATGCTGGGCGTGGAGATTCACGCCCACCAACAATCAATACCACATACTTCAGTGCCGGGCGTGGTGGCTCACGTCTGTAATCCCAGCACTCGGGAGGTGGAAACAGGAGGATTGCTGAATTTGAGGTTTGCCTGGACGACATAGTGAGCTCAGAGCCGGCCTGAACTACAAAGAGAGACCCTGTCTCAAAAGGGAAAAAAAAAATCCTACCTACCTATCTTGGAGTTCACAGGGTTCACCTGAAATCCTGGGTCAATTTTCTAAAATCTTTTAAATATCTTCTACAATGTATATTATTTTTATTTACAGTTAAGATGTATAGTCAAAATTAGGTAGCATTAGATATCACAGAGACTATTTCAAATTGTTACTATTTCAATTCAGTGGTTGATGATTTAATCTGTATGAATAAGTGTGAATTCTAATATTTCACTCATGTAAATACTAAATTCATAATCTTTTTTTAGAAAAAAACTGTAGTGTAAGTCTCTTCTTTATTTTGGGAAGTATTCTGAATTTTAATATTTTCTAGGTTGAAATATAAATGATAGAAAGTATAAGAAAAAATTTTCCTTCAAGCTTAGTAAATGTAGTAATTTTTTTTTTCCTTTTCCTTTTTGAGACAGGGTCTCACTTTGTAGTTCAGGCTGGCTCTGAGCTCACTATGTACTACTTAAAAAATAAGCCTTTAGTTATTAGAGAGAACTTTATTGTTGAAAGAGTAGTGTGTACTTCTTAAGATAAAAATTTCAACACTGTCTCCTTCTTCCACTCTTTGTCCTTTTCCTTCCCCATTTCTTCAGTGTTTCTAAATTATTGAAATTTTAGTTGGGATGGTGGCACAATTCTATACTCCCTGCTACTCAAAAAGCTGACAGGGCTGGATATTCAGCTCAGTGGTTCCAGTACCTGCCTAGCAAGCTCAAGGTACCTGGTTAGGTCCCAGTAATCACACACAGCAGTCCTGAACATGGTGACTCATACCCACCAGCAATCAATACCACATACCACAATGCTGGGTGTGGTAGCTCACGCCTATAATCCCAGTATTTGGGAGACAGAGGTGGGAAGATTGTTGAATTTGAGGCTTGCCTGGGCTACATAGTAGCTCAGGGTCAACCTGAAGTACAAACTGAGACCTTGTCTCAAAAAAATAAAAAATAAAAAAAAGAGTTGCGTATTTTGACTTGTTAGAATTCTAATATTTTATATTAATTCAAAATATTTCCTTATAAGTTATTTTTATAAGGTTTATCTTTTTAGGTCTGCCAAATTGTTTTACATCAAAGATTTATTGTGCCTCTTACAGTGCAGAAATATTTCCAGAAGTAATTATACATAGCAAATTTGTGGGTTAACCACATTTTATTTTAAAGATTAACTTTATTTTGAATATATTTTATTCGGAGCAATAGATGGGAGTAACTCCAAGTGTTTGATACTTGTTACTTTTTATTTTAGTGTCAGTTCTAAGATTCAAGCAGTTGAGATTGAAGTACTAAGAATGTCAGGATTTTTAGTTCGGATATTATTTTTGTGTGCCAGTGATTTAACAAGATGTACACAGGCAGTTTCTGTAACCCTGGTTATGGCTTGTCACTTTTATCCTGGGAGATTTATGAATCATACTAAAATGAATTAATCCTCTAATATAATGAAAAGAATTTGGAGTATCTTTTTGGGAAACTAAGCACCAACCAACCTTTCTTACCTTTTTTTTTTTTTTTTTTTTTTTTGTGGTACCAGCGATCAAACTCTGGCCCTGTGCTTCCAAGGTAGGCGGTGGTACCACTTGAGCTAAATCCCCAGCCCAGTAAACTTTCTCAACTTTTTAAAAAAATACTCTGAAGAGGGCCAGGGTTGAGCTCAAGTGGTACTGCACCTACTTTGGAAGCACAAAGGCCCGAGTTCAACCCCCGGTAACACCAAAAAAAAAAAAAAAAAAAAAAAATGCTCTGAGGGGATAATGCCAAGGCAACCTAAGACTTTATTGACAGTTTACAGGAGAACCTGAACATCTTAAAATTGTAATCCAAACCAGGCATGGTGGCTCACGCCTGTCATCCCAGCACTCGGGAGGCAGAGACAGGAGGATTGCTGAGTTCGATGCTTGCCTAGGCTACATAGTGAGCTCAGAGCCAGCCTGAACTACAAAGTGAGACCCTGTCTCACACACAAAAAAAATTGTAATCCAAAATGAGATTTTCTTAAGAAGAGATTTTAAGGTAATTGTTTTCAGTGGTTAACATTCTCTAAAATTTGCTGCACTCTTTTACATGATAGAGCATGTATTTCTACATGTATTAAAAAGCATACATATATACTTAGATATGGATATACTTACCTAAATCAAAATAAGGCTATCAAGTAAAACGGCAAAAAATTTTAAGTTAATCTAATTAATCAACACAAAAAGTACACTGTTATGCTTTGGGTTTAGATGTCCTTTCAAAGCTTCATATGGTAATAGGCCCGATCTGACTGTGTGAAGGTAGTATTGGTTCATGCTGCAGTGCTAGACTCAAGGGTACTGGATTAAGGGTGTGAGTGCTGCCTGCCCTCAGTAGTCTGAATAAAATAAAAGGGCAAGACACCCATTAACTCCCTCTTATTGCCTTTGCTGCCTGTGTGTGTCATGTCCTTTCTCCCCTGCCATACTTTTTTGCCCTCCTAGCTTCAGAGCAAGCTGATTGTGGGCTGAAACCTCTAGGAACTATAAGTCAAAGAAACCTCTTCCCCTCTAATTTTGGGTGTCAGGTATTTTGTCTCGGCAGTGAGAGAAAAGTAGCATACATGCACTTTTTTAAAAATTGAAACTTCTGGGCTGGAGGGTTAGCTCAGAGGTTCCGGTGCCTGCCTTGCAAGCACAAGGTCCTGAGTTCCATCCCCAGAAACCACATGCAATGCTGGGCGTGGAGACTCATGCCCACCAGCAATCATTACCAGTACCACAGTACCAGGCGTGGTGGCTCACACCTGTAATCCCAGCACTTGGGAGGCAGAGACAGGCCAATTGCTGAGTTCCAGGCTTGCCTGGGCTACATAGTGAGCTCAGAGCCAGCCTGAACTACAAAGCGAGACCCTGCCTCAAAAAAATAAATAAATAAATAAATAAATAAATAAATAAATAAATAAATATTGAAACTTCTACAAATTCATTTCACAGCAACATATGTGTACCCATGTTTATAACAGCTCAGTTTGTGATACCTAAATCTTGGAAACAACCCAAATATCCATCAACTCTAGACTGGATAAAGAAGATGTAGTTTTTAAAAATAAAATGGAGTATTACTCTGCCATAAAGAATGATGGGGTTAAGTCATTTAAACTCAAATGGACATAGCTTAAGGACTTACTCATAAGTGAAATAAGGAGGTCACAGATGTGTAAATATCATATCTTTTCTCTGGTATGAGACACTGAAGTTGTAAATGTGTTCTAGAATGCATGATCGATATTGTAAAATAGTAAATATTCAAAGGGAAATGGGGTATAGGGGTAAATTAAGAGAAAGAAAACAACTGATGGTAACAAAAAGGAAACAGCTTGTGAACATGGTGGGGAATGAGAACTAAGCTATGCTATATACTGGTACAAATTCTCAATGTTGAGCATAACTGTGATATGTATATATAATGTACCAATAAATTTTTAAAATTGAAACTTCTGACAACCAGAAAAAAATGTCAGGAACCACAGTTTTGAGTTTCATTCTAATTTACTTTGAGGCAAGTATTTAAGTAGTTTTTTTATGATTATATAATAGTATTAAATGAACTTATCCCTTAACTTTTATTTGTGGGAAATACTAATAATTCATACATACTGTTTTTTCTTTCATCTTGTGGTCATTTCTGTTGTGAGAAGCATTTTCTTTTCTGTATCGGTTATTTCTTTTGTTTTAAACTCTCTGTATCTGGCATTGGTACACCTGTGGACGAATACAAAAGATATAATGAATTTTAAAAAGTTTTATTAGACAAACATCCATATGCGAGTAAATTGTCTTTTAAATTTTCTCAGATGTTAGGGCAAATCCTTTACACTCTCCGTTTAGAGCGGGGAAAGAGTGACCAATCCTAATGTGCAAAATATCTTTTATGTTAACAAGTACAAGTATCTCAACCTTTATAATGTTAATCATAGTAATATACACACAACAAAAGATAGCAGTTATTATGCACATATTTTAATAGAAATTAGCTATTTCATAAAATTTCCAAGTGCAGTCTTCCCTTCCAACATAACTAGCCAAAGAAAAGCTTTGTCATTGGTATCCTACACCTCGTGTTTGTGTTTGGGGATGTAGGATGAGTGTGAGCCGTCTGTGTAAAAAGGGAATGCATTCTTGCAGTTTGCAAAGAATGGAGGGAAGCAAATTTATTTCTTAGACAGTGACAATAACAAGAGCATGTCAGTCACTGCTTTGATAAATGATGGGGTATAGTGGACCCTTGACTTACGAACTCAGTTCATATGAGATGGTTGGGTGTAACTCAAGTTGATCCAGTAAAGGCTCAGGCTTCTCTACAGAGCTGTTAAACAATTAGATCTCAGTGTCTTTAGAGACATTGACCCAGGATTTCTGAATTAACCCCACACAGGAAAGGATGTTGTAATGTTCCTTCCAGAACTCTTTAATGATTAAATCTGTATCTGAGGCCATCAGGGAGCACAAGTGGCCAGTATTTGGGTTGTAACTCAAGACTTTGTTCGTAAGATTAAAACTAAAATTCCAGTCATAGCTCAAATTGTTTATATGTCACACTGGTCATAACTTGAAGGTCCACTGTATTTGTGAATTTGTTTTATGGAAAAATGGAGCCCATTCACATGGACCTTTAAGTGATCCACCTAAAGTAATTTTTTTCTTAAGTGGATACCACCAAAGCAGCAGGTCCAAGTTATGTCCCCCAGGGCAGCCTCTAGAGGTTGGCAAATGTTTTCTCTGATAGAAGGCCAGTCTTCTTTTCTTACGAAGGCAGTGTGTTCTATCTACTGTGTTCCTGCACAAGATAAAACCTGAATGTTTTCTTTAAGACCTCTTCCAAAATCATTTCATCATACAATAGAATGTCGTCTATTCATCTAGTTTGACAGAGTGGCCAAGATGACATTCGAGCTAGTGGTTCCAGGAACTAGGTGGCATTACTCTAATGGTCTGAGCATCGGGTTATCTTCCCTAGTGCTGCATGAGAGTGGCTCAAGACATTAATTTTTGTCTAGATAGTCTTAAGTGTCTGTTTTAGTAAGTAACCCTGGATAATTACAAAACCTTTTTATTATGAGTGCCTCTATAGTAAAGTTTAAAACTTTTGTTAGCATTAGAGTTGTCATATCTTCTCCGTACATAAACTCTCAGTCAGTACTGACATTCTGCTTCTTGTTTCAGAGAGTTCATCTTGTCACCTCACCTACGCATGTGCACCTGTCCATTCTTGCTTCCATGTCTGTGCCTTAAAGCTGTCTTTACGTGACATTTGTATTCAACATGGTTTCCAAGAGAGCTTTTCACTATTCCAGTCTCTTAAATTTAACTTGTTGACTAGAGTTGCACTACTCTTTTAAACATGTAATTATTCTTCAGCTTTTCACTGACCTTTCCATTTTCAACCACTTAGTGTGCTTTAAACATTAGAACTGATTGTGCTTCCATTTTAATGTTCTTTACCATTTACCCACCTATGAGTGTCCTTCTAACTCTTGTCTTGATACCATGTCACACTGAGACATCCTGTTATCTATCAAGTCAAATCCAAACTTAGATTTTTATATAATATTATTCCTGTTTGTCTGCCATCCCTTTCTACCCCTATACTGCTGACGACCTATCTGTTCTTTGCACAAATGGAATTTGTTGCCCCCTCAGGATCTTTGGACTAGAATACCTTTCTTTTCTTTTCTTTTTTATTTATTATTTATTTATTTATTTTTGAGACAGGGTCTCACTTTGTAGTTCAGGCTGGCCCTGAGCTCACTGTGTAGCCCAGGCAAGGCTGGAACTCAGCAATCCTCCTGCCTCTGTCTCCTGAGTGCTGGGATTACAGGCATGAGCCACCACACCCGGCACCTTTCTCTTTTTTTTAATTGAATTCGTTATTGCTACATTTTATATACAGCTCACAATCACACAACATTGGGGAATTTGTACCAGTATATGACACAAGTTAATTCTCATTTTTACCCACATCCCTACCCACTCATAACCCCCAACCCCTTATATACATGCTCTTCCATTTTCTTTTGAAATCATATTTATAGAATGCCTTTCTTTAGACTATTGTATGCCTTCCTTCAGCTCTTCACTCAGGTAGCTTTGTTACAAACCCTAAATAGCCTATCATGTTATTCCATCTTAACATTTTCAAAATGTGAAAACTCAAAGATATACAAGTGAAAAGACTTTTCTCTGATTTTATGTCTTTCCAAAGTTTTAGTAAATGCCTTTCTCTTAAGAAATAAGTGTTATTTAGTGAAGCATTGTGCTGATACCTTGTATTATCAGCACTTGGGAGGCTGAGGCAGAAGGACCGCCACAAGCTTGAGCCAAACTTGAGCTACATGGTGAGTTCAGAGTCAGCCTGAACTACACAGTAACAACTGTTTCCAAAAAAAAAAGAGAGAGATAATAGTTATTATATGTAATAACATACTGTCAGCATCAGTCCACAATCACAACTTAATTTGTTTATTTGATTGATTGATTGAATTCTTTATTGGTACATTTTATATACAGCTCACAATCACACTCAACATTGGGGAATATGTACCAGTGTATGACATGAGTTTAATTCTCATTTTTACCCATATCCCTACCTTCTCTATAACCCCCTACCTCCTATATACATGTTTTAATGCTTAAATCTCTAATTCATTGTGATTTCAATTTAGTATACAGAGTATACAGTGAAAGAGATAGGTCTAGCTTTAGTTTTTGGCAGGTTAAAGCCCAATTTTTCCAGTACCATTTGTTAAAGAGGCTGTCTTTCCTCCATTGAGGATGTTTGACTCATTTGTCAAAAACATAAGGTGGCTTAGTGTATCTGGAGCTGTTTCTGGATCTTCTAATCTAACTCTGGACCTTGGGTCTGTTACTTTGCCAGTACCATGCAGTTTTTATCACAGTGGCTTTATAGTAGCGTTTTAAGTTGGGAATCGTAATACCCCCTGCCATGTCTGGTTGCCTAGCATTGTTTTTGCTATTCTAGGTCTCTTGTGGTTCCAGATGAATCTTTGGATTATTTTCTCTAGCTCTGTGAAGTATGGTGTTGGGATTTCCATCGGAATTGCCTTGCATCTATATGGTAGTTGTGGGAGTATAGCCATTTTGATGATGTTGGTTTTCCTACCCAGGAAAAAGGAATGTCTTTCCATTTTCTGATACTCTCTTTTATCTCCTTTTTCAGTCCTGCAGTTTTCAGAGTAGAGGTCTTACACCTCCTTTGTTAGATTGATTCCTAAATATTTCATTTTTTTGGATGCTATTGTGAAAGGGATTGACTCTCCAATTTCTTTTCCAGTGAGTCTGTTGTTTGTGTATACAAAGGCTATTGATTTTTGAGCATTGACCTTTTATCGAGCTACACTACTAAATTTGGCAATTAAGTCTAGCCGTCTTTTGGTTGAGTTTTTAGGATCCTCTGTATAGAGAATCATGTCTTCGGCCAATAATGACAGTTTAACTTCTTCCTTACCTATCTTTATTCCTTTTACTTCTTTGTCTTGCCTAATTACTGTGGCTAATGTTTCCAGCACTATATTGAACAACGGACATCCTTGTCTCATTCCTGATCTTAGTGTAAAAGGTTTCAGTTTTTGCCCATTTAGTATGATGCTGGCTGTTGATTTCTCATAAGTAGCTTGTATTAATTTGAGACAAAATCCATCTATTCTGATTTTCTGTAGGATTTTGATCATGAATCGTTGTTGGATTTGGTCAAATACTTTTTCTGCATTTAGTGAGATGATGATATGGTTATTGTCCTTGAGTCTGTTAATATAGTGTATTACATTTATTGATTTACAGATGTTAAACCAGCCTTGCATCCCTGGTATAAATCCAACTTGATCAGGGTAAATGATTTTCTTGATAACTCTCTGTATTCTGTTTGCAATATTGTATTGAGGATTTTTGCATCAGTGTTCATTAGAGAGATTGTCCTGTAGTTTTCTTTTTTGGTTGGGTCTTTCTCTGCTTTTGGAGTCAAGGTAATGGCACAACCTTTATTTCTTAAAATGTTATTCCCTTCGTCAGATTCCTATGGTGAAGTCCTTAGGTATTTTATGCATAGCTTCATTTTTGGCTCTTCTTGCTACATATGAATCCTTTTCCACCTGTGCCCTACTTCATTCTCAGAAGTCTTTCTGAGTACTCCCTTAATGTGTATCATGTAACATAAGTAGTTGTATTTGTGTGTTTGGCATACATTAATATATGCTTGATATGCTAACAATATCTCTATAGAAATAGAAGTTTTCATGACTTCCCAACTGAGACTGTAAATCCATTAGAGAGCTCAATTGTAACTTCTTTTTATTAGGTTTCTTTAAGTATAATTCTCTAGATGGTAACTGTTTATAAATTAACTATTTTCCAGGCATTATGCCAGGTTCTTTTTTTTTTTTTTTTTTTGCTTTTTGAGACAGGGTCTCGCTTTGTAGTTCAGGCTGGCCCTGAGCTCACTATGGTGCCCAGGCAAGCCGCCGCGAACTCAGCAATCCTCCTGTCTCTGCCTCCCGAGTGCTGGGATTACAGGCATGAGCCACCACGTCCGGCATTGTGGTATGCGGTGTTGATTGTTGGTGGGCGTGAGTCTCCACACCCAGCACTATATGTGGTTACCGGGGATCAAACTCAGGACCTTGCGCTTGTGAGGCACGTGCCAGAACCACTGAGCTAACCCTCCGGCCCTATGCCAGGTTCTTAACAAACCATCTCATTTAATCCTGACAACCCAATGAAATAGTTATGTAACTTTATTATCCCTGTTTCAAATCTGAGAAAATTCCTTAAGTTGTTCATGGTAGTATAGCAAGTAGGTGATAGAGTCAAGAATTTGAACCCAGGATACAGTCTAAAACACCTATTTGATATAGAATATTCTGTCCTTTCCAAATTCATAGGAATTCTGACTTACTGTATTTAGTGTATCCAAAGACAGTTATCTAGTTCTATTCTTTGCCTGCGTTGAACTGAATGCCAATTAAGTGTTAGGAGAGGTTAGAACATTAAGTCATGAGCAACATGTTGTTCAAAATGTAAAGAAACTAACGTTTTTAGGAATTTAGAAAATATTGGTGCACTTAATTTTATATATATTTTTTGTCTTTAAAGAAGAAATCCTTTAGCACCATCTGTAATGATGGTGAATTGAAGAATGGAAAAAGTGAAAATTTAAATTGGGATTGTTACTGGACTTCATCTTAGGAACAGACTGAAAAAATAATGTGTGAATGAAATAAATGCCTATTTAATATTTTCTGAAGGAAGTTATAAAGCTTGGAATGATTTATCATTTATGTAAATTATTATTGTCCTCACCAATAGAAATAGCAATAATTACTAACTACTCACTGTTGTAATTAATTGATATTAATACTATATGTTTTTATAATGTCTTTGCTCTTGAATGTTCAGCCCAAAATGAAAGAGATGAGTTTGTTCTCATTGTTGGATTGATAGTATTTTGTGCTTCAATTAAGAAACAGGTCATTTCGAATACTGAGATGGAAAAGGTGTAAGAAAAGTGTCTCCTTCTTCTACAGATGTCCAGGTTGTGACTGCTGGTACAAACGTAGATCAATATGGTAGAAATAAAAAGAAGCAAAATCAAAAATTAAACATGATGGGCTCCATGCTTTTGAGATTGACATGAGAGCACTGCACATTTTATAATTTAAAATTGTAGTTTATCACTTAACTTTTATATTATTCAGTAAATAATGAGTTTGGATTTGTTGGTATTCATGGTAGACTTCTCAATATAATTAATTCCCTTGTGGCAAATACCATATTGTACAGTTCAGTGAGCTATGTTGAGCTGCAGAGCCTCAGGGATTCCACCTGAGTTTCATTAAGGAAGTTGACGTAATTAATATAGGAAGGAATCTCACCATTCACAATTGTCTTCCACCTGGTAAGACAAGATGTATTGTTTTCTTTTCAAAAACTTTCTAGAACTACAGCTTTATTGCTAAGGGGGTGGACAAACCAAGGTATTTGTTCCTGTTGACCTTCAACAGGATTCTACTGTCTATAAATACTGGATGACTTTTCTTTTTCTCGTTTTTCTCTGTTCACAGTTTAGAGTGTGATAAGCCAGGGACACTAAATTTTTAGAACTTCACAAACCTGTTCATGTGAAATGAATAGCAAGGGAAAAATAAAGCAAAGTAGATTTTAATCACTAGTGAGGTCATCCTACACTCTAGGAAAAAGCAAGCTGAATGTTATGTGTATGATTTCATAATAGAGGTTTGTGTATATGTATTTTTAAATCTTAAGCAGAGAATTTGTATTCAGAAGTGAGACATATAGGAAGAAGATTCTTTACAGTAGCTTTCTGACAATCAGTTCAACTCTTAAATGTCCATTTCTTCCTCTCACAGTGGTGTGTCTTCTTTAGGACCAAGCTGTTAACGAAACAATGGCACAATCCTGAAGGCAATGTTCATGGAGATACTAGATCTTATTTTTATTCAGTGTCTCTTACAGTCTCACTTAGCTTTTCTAAGATAATTAGAAAGCTTGCCTCTTACAACCTCAAGATTTCCTTTTGGCCTATTCAGTGTTTAGACTCAGTTGTTAAAAGCTTTAATTATGCTACATGACAGATTGTTTATACAACTCTGATTTCAGTATTGCTGAATATCATGTTTCTGATTTTTTCAACTCAATAATTGCCTATTGGCTACTTCCTACATGCTAGTGTTGGAATGAGTTGCTCTAAAAATTCATTGTAAACTTATTGCTCTAATAAAAATATAAAGGAATGATTTAACATGAAATTATTTGCTTCTCTAATAAGTAGTTGTAGCTCCAGTACCGAAAATGTTAATTTTCTTGATTTGCTTTTGGAATTTACCCTATCAAGCTCTCTGCTTCTCAATAGATGCTGAGATATCATGGGAAGCTGATATTTGCAATATTCCCGCCAAAGAAGAATGTTAAAACATACAGTTTGAAACGTTTTATAAATATTTCTAAGAAAAAGTGCCAAGAAGATCCAGACTAATCTGTTTTTATAGCAAATAAAATATTCCCAGAAACTAATTACTCTTCTAAGATGATACCCTAGCTAGTAGTTTAAAATATTCTAAGTCCCTTCTTTTTCAGTTTATGCCTGAGAAACAGCTTTCTTGTTGATATGATGAGATTTTATTACCAAAGCAAACAAACAACTTGCTAGTAGTGTAGGATCTTTCCCACTAAAATGAAGAAAGAATAAGCATGACCATTGCTTTGGATTGATTTTATTCAAAATGAACCATCATTCTTTTGCTCGTGGCACCTTTAATTTCTAAATCCTTGTTCATGAAAATGTGATTATGATATATTAGATATTTGCCTCAGGTTCTGTGTCAATTTAATATTTTATGTTCAAGGTTCCAATTAATTTTAAGAAATTGAATTAAATGCTGTTTCCTTACAGGATCTCCTTCACAAACCCTGATATTAGGTTTGCTGTTCTTGGCATGGGGAATGCTCTCACTACATGACTTTTGTTTGCTTCCTCCCCCTCCTTGTCACTCTAGGATCATATCATATGTGTGTATTCCACTAGCAAAAACAAGAAAACTCAGGTGAAGGTAAAAGTAAGTTTTCAGTTGCTGTCCTCACTTTCCTTTTGCTTCACAAAGGATGAATTGTTTTATCCAAGGATCATTTCTACTTGCTGGCAGGAAAGTGCTATCATTTTTCTGTAGATAACAAATCAGCCTGGGACTTAGCCCTTTTATCTTTATTAGTTTTAAGTTTGTTATTTTTGTTAAGGAAAAGAAAACTTCTTTTGAAAAATATATACATGTACATAATGGAAATACACCCATAAAACATCTTTATCATTTTTGTATTGCTTTATGTTAGAAGCTTCAAGAAATTATTACTCATCTGTTAACTTATTTAGTCACTGTACATTACCTTTGAATGATCTTTCAAAAGGGTTAGTATTTGTATGTAGTATTTTACTCTGATTTTGTATTAGCCTTAGGTATACATACATATGTCTGTTCGTATGTATATTTTCATACTTATACAAATATATATATACATTCATATCTTTCCATGAATATAAAATATACACACACACATATACACACATTTATATTGTTGACACTGTAATTTTTTTCTCCAGATAACTTGAGTACTGGAATTGTTAAGTGTTCTAGTTAAACATAAGAAACTATGTATTGTATAGATAGGGGATAATTGGACTACATGTTTCATGAGCATAACCATATTATTCTTGAATACTTGCTATGTAATTCATAGGCTTGTGTTTTCTTTTTTGAGACAGGATCTCACTTTATAGCTCAGGCTGGCCCTGAGCTTACTGTGTAGCCTAGGCAAGCCTCAAACTCACAGCAGTCCTCCTGCCTCTGCCTCTTGGGATTATAGGCATGAGCCATGCTCAGCATTCATAGGCTTGTTTAGGAATCCCCATTGTAGGCATTATTTTATTCCTGAGGAAACAATGCTTACATGAACTCAACTAATGACAGTTTTTTTTTTTTGAAACAGGGTCTTGCTTTGTAGTTCAGGCTGGCCCTGAGCTCACTATGTAGCCCAGGCAAGCCTCGAACTCAGCAATCCTCCTGCCTCTGCCTCCCGAGTGCTGGGATTACAAGTGTGAGCCACCACACCCGGCATCAACTAATGACATTTTTACCCTAAAATATGACTGGCAAAATTGTAGCAGATATTAATTTTTAAAACTTGTCATTTTAGTGAATCTTACACAATTCAAAGTAGCTAAAACTTCCAGGTCAGTTAATCTTTGCAGTACATGTTAATCGTGCATTAGTTTCTATTCATAAATCTGAAATGGTACCATCACCTTCAAATACCTTGATATTATATATTTGCCACTGATTTATTATATATTTGCTATTGATTTTATTCTGAGAAATATATAGTCAAAATCAGTTATAAGATAGTTCAGAGATGGCTTGGGTACCCTCCGCAGTGGATTCTCCATGTTTTGATTTTATAAAACTATATTATATCCAAATCAAGAATTTGGCTATATTGTATATATTTCTCCATAGTTCTGTCATTTTTTCCTACACTTTTGTAGTCACTATCATAATCAAGACAAAATGCTACCTATTTAAAGTCAACCATAAATTAGGGGTTACATAGAGTGTTTAATGTTTTATTTCAACCTTTCTTCATATTTTACTGGCTTATTTTCTGTGGCTACTTGCAAGCTATTTTAACATCTTCACAATTTCATTTTGATTTGTCTTTAATGTTTTCACTGCATCTGTTTCTTTAGTTTTTGTAATATTGTTCTTAATATTGCATTACATGTCCATATTCCATCAGTCTTTGGTGTTAATTGCATTACTTTTAATAGAATGTAAAATGTTTAGTCTCCCTAGGCATCTGTTTACCCTCTTGATTTATAATATAATTGTTTTAGATATTTCATTTTTTTTCAGTTCAGTGTTCTTCTATTTAGATTGTATAATTTTTGTTATTCACTGGCCTCTGACCCCCCACCCCTAATTCTGCTGTTGAGCAAACCTATCTATTGAATTCTTTTTTTTTTTTTTTTTTGGAGACAGGGTCTCACTTTGTAGTTCAGGCTGGCCCTGCGCTCACTATGTAGCCCAGGCAAGCCGCCACGAACTCAGCAATCCTCCTGTCTCTGCCTCCCGAGTGCTGGGATTATAGGCATGAGCCACCATGCCCGGCACTGTGGTATGTGGTATTGATTGCTGGTGTGCGTGAGTCTTCACACCCAGCATTGTATGTGGTTTCCGGGGATCGAACTCAGGACCTTGTGCTTGCGAGGCAGGTGCCGGAACCATTGAGCTAATCCCCCGGCCCTATCTATTGAATTCTTTTTTTTTAATTGAATTCTTTATTGGTACAATTTATATACATCTCAAAATCACATATAACATTGGGAAATTTGTACCAGTATATGCCACAAGTTAATTCTCATTTTTACCCATATCCCTACCCACTCCCCCCTCCTCCCCCCTTATACATGCTCTTTTATTTTCTTTCTGTATCATTATTGAATTCTTAATTTCAGAATTATATCTACTTAATTCTAAAGATTTCTATGTCTTTTGTTTGGATTTGGTTTGGTTATTTTTGATACTGGAAATTGAATCCAGGGTCTTTGCCCCAAGCAATTTCCCCACCCTTTTTTTATTTATTTTTATTTTTTTGGTTGATGTAAGGTGTTTGAGACAGCATCTCATAATTCAGGCAGACCTTTAGCTCACTAAGAAGTCCTGCATCAGCCTAACAAGTGCTAGGGTTATAGGTGTGTACCACCTGCCTAACTATGTTTTATTTTGAAACAGGTACTCACTAAATTGCCTAGGTAAGATTTGAATTTAAAATCCTTCTGGCCCAGCCTCCCAGAATGTTGGGATTACAGACATGCACCATCATGCCTGGCTTCCACTTTTTCTTTATATCTCTTTATTTGACAACACTGAGATCTATAACAGCCAGTGATGAATTCTGGCTTCAACTTCAAACATAATTTATCTCAAAAGACAAAAGATTTACTCTTTGATAACTATCTTTAGCTATTCTGCTAAAGTAGGATGGTAGGGATAAATTCTCTTAGTCTTCCTTTACCTGAAAATGTCTTAATTTCCCCTTAATTTCTGAAAGGTGTTTTCCCTAATGAAAAACTTCTGGCTGAAGAATCTTTTCTTTCAGTGCTTGAAACTGTCAGGTCATTTTCTTCTGACTTGCATGGTTTCTGATGAGAAATCTGCTCTATCTTGAATTAATTTTTCTTCTTTAAGTAAGCTGTTTCTTTCTTGCTGTTTTCAAGTTTCTGTTTTTCAGAAGCTTATATGTCCTAGCATGGGTGATCTCAGATTCCACTGTATTATAGAATACAAATGAGATTAAATCTGTTACTATCCTACAGGACCTTAAGTTCAGTTATTGTTTTCAGCCTATTTTTTCTTTTGTTCAGATTGGACAATTTCTTTCTGTTGAAGAAGGAAGTATACTGATCCTTACCTCTGTTTTCCCTATTCTGCTGTTGAGTCCACTCAGTTTTCTTTTTAGATATTATATTCTTCAGTTTTAAAATTACTTTTTCTTTACATCTATTTCCTGAGGCTTTCTTTTTTTTCTCATTTCATAAATCTTAATAATGGCTCATTAAAACATATTGATGGTTAACAAAGTAAAAGTCCCTGTCAGATAATTTTAACACCTGTATTATCTAGCTTTTGACATCTCTTGATAGTCTTTTGTCATTCAGGTTGAGTTTTCCTGGTTGCTGGCATGGCAAGTGATTTTCCATAGAATTGAAGACATTTTGATTATGAATTTTATTAACTCCAAGTTGACCTTTTAAAAATCTTCTGTCCACCCTTTTAGAGCTGCATGGTACTGAAGTCCAGATTCCCCACTAAATCTTCATTGACTCCTGTGGGGTAGGTGTACTTCATTGCCAGCAGGGGTGGGCTCTCCATCCTACCTCTACTGGTAGCACCCTGGTAGGGAAAGGTAAGGACTCTTTCATACTGCTCTGCTTGGAGCAGGGATGGGATTGGCTTTGTGACTACTGGGTAGGGGTGAAAGTGCTGTTCCAGTTGGCCTGCTGGACCAGTTTTATGGAAGTGGGAAGGTATGTCACTGCCTGGTGCAAGTTCCCTGTGTACTCTCTACAGACCTTTAGGCAATGAGAGGAAGATCACCATTGATTTTTAATGTTTCTTCAATATTTTGGATGGATGATCTTTCTATTTGTAATAACTTTAAAGATAGCTGTAATGGTGCATGCCTGTAATCTGATGACTTTAGGAATGTTTCAATTTTAAGACCACCCTGGGCAACTTAATGAGATCCTATTGCAAAATTTAAAAACAACAAAAAAGAGAAAAATTTAGAAAGGTTCAGGATATAACTTAGTGTGAAGGCTCTGAAACCACCTCCCAAAAAAGATAGCTTTAATATTTTACAGTTTTCTTCAGATTTTTTCTTTAGTTTCTATATATTTAGTTTCTGTCCAGCTAGTTTTAACAAAATTCAAAGCTTACATTCTTGATTGATTTTATAGCATCACATCTGAGAACTGCTAATTTACTTTTCAGATATGAGAAGCAGAAAATAATTGCAGAGTATACTATATAAAGAGTTTAATACTTGTATTGGTATTTTGTGCAAAGCAGTGAAATTATGTCTGCTTTTTTTAAATGAAGATAGTGCTTAAATTCATTCTTGACTTTAGTTTACAACAGCCCAATTAGAAATACTACTCTTTATTCTAGTTTTTTTTTTCCCCTGGTATTGCTGAGATTTGAGAAGATTTTACAAGGAGCTTTATCTCCAGCACTTTTTAATTTTATGTTTGAGACAAGGTCTCACCAAGTCACCTAGATGGACACAGTTTAAAATCTTCCTGCCTCATCCTTCTAAAATACTAGCATTATAGGCATATGCCATGACACCTGGCTTTTCTGCATTTTTTAACAGAATCAAGTATATATCCTTATATAAGGATATGTCATTTTGTAATATTGACACCTCTCTTTCAGAATTAGGAGTTTATTATTTTTCTGAAATTATGTATCTATATAAAATTGAGATTTTATATTTTCTGAGATTTATCTAATTCAATGACTTTATGGCCCCAACATACTCACCCAGTGTTCAACATAATAATTGGATGTTTTTAAGAAATCCTTTCAACAAATAATAGCTTTATAAGTACATCCCTCTACAGATTTATCAACTAGCACTTTATAAAGCAATGAAGGTTCTCAACTTATTTGCTGAAATAACACTTCCTAAAAAAAATAATAATGCAGAGCCTCTTAGAAATAAGGAATACCAGGGAATTAATCACTTTAGTCTTATCTCCAAGCAAATGTGATCCCTGATCCCAAATGAACATTATTTAATTTACTTACCTTTGATATTATAGATATCATAAAGAAGATCACTTGAGAAACTTTAATAATGGCCATACACTTTTCAGTGAGATTAAAGTTGTTAATACAAATGCTAATCTCATTTAGGGATTCAGAAAGTGCTATACTTTATAATCATAAATTGATCAACTTTATAAATTAATATCATTTGATTAAGCTCATTAGTGAAGATGAGAGAAGCATTTTATTGACCAAGGTTTGCTGAAGAGTAAAGAACACAGTAGTACCAAATTAATAGTCTTTAATCTTGTTCCTTAGTTTAGCTCTAAATATGTTATTTTAAAGTGTGAGAATCATTAAAAGAATATGGGAGCTAGAATAGATGGCTCATTAGGAATGCTGAGTTCTGTAGGAATGCTGAGTTCTGTTCTTTTAAAAGAGAGAAACTTTCTTACCATGTTTGTTGCCTCTCCCCAACTTAGGGCTCGACTTTACGGTTTGTTTAGCTGTGAAGGGATGACAGACTTGGGGGATGGTGGAGGGAGCTTAGTTTTGGAATGTAAATACATGTAGAGCTTGCCTCCCTTTGTTTAGCATCTCTTTAAACTAAGACAAAAAAAATCAGTGAATGAATGAATAGCAGCATGGTGAAATACCTAAATGTTTGAGTTAAAATTTTTGGAGGTTTGAAATCCTATTTGGATCCTTTTCCCAGATCAGGGTGCATTCATATGCACTCAGCAGGAAACTTCATGGAGATGCACATTTGGGCAGAAGGTCTTTGACGGTGCCTTTTTCTTAACTTGTGCCTTTTCTTCTTTAGAAAAAAGTAATGGCTTAAGTCTGACTGAAGAACAATCTTTTTTGTATGTTCCTTATAAGAATTTACTTATGGTTCACAGATCTTTACCCACCATCTATGTCTGCAATCTTTGGATTTAAAACAGCATATATCCTACTACATACTACAGGAAACGCCAAATTAAAGACTTAATGGCACACTGCTAAAAAAGACAAAAGGTGACAAATTATAAATCAGTCCACTAAACCTCTAATGTGAAATTAACAGATAAAAATAAGATTGTAGTGGTTTTTAAAAATCTTTATTAATATGGTGTTTGTGTACTCAGGTAAACTTAGTGGTGCATTTGGATTTGAGTCTAGATATTAAAAAGTGAAAAACCAAACAATGATGAACATGTGAAATGTGCTTCCTCAATGGGGAACAAGCTTAACGATTATGTATTACAGCACTTGTAAATTCTACTCATTTTGAAAATATTTCCTCTTCTTCTCATCTCAGAATTATTCTGTGGATCGTGATTATTTATGATTTGTCTATCTAGGTAATTAGTGCCTTATTAATTTTCTTCCTCAGGTTTGCCTTAGCCATATTCCAGTCTATTCCAGTTTTTTTTGACTTGTAAGGAAGTAAGAGTGTCTTTTGTCTGTTGCTTAAGTTCTGGGGAAGGGAGCAAGAACAAGAGGCTCTGGGGGGTTAATGGAAGGGTTAGAGAACAGATGGAATGGGAAGGAAAAGGAGGCCTTTTAAAACCTAGTTTTCAAAAGACCCCAGTTACTGCTTCTGGCTCATTTTTCCAGCCTTCCTTTTGGTAGGGTTTCTTTCACAAAGGCCCTGATTCCCCCTTAAACTCTGGGGGAACATGCTCCTTCTGGGTGGTGTGGGAATGTTGACCTGGTCTGGTGACAGCACAGCTGGTAGTGAAGTTATAATCAGAATAGACTAAAGAGTCCAAGCTGCATAACCCCTGGTAAATCTGAGAAGCTGCATTTACTCCTGGAAGACAGACAGCTCTGTGCCATTGCCTGAATGCCAGAAGAGCCTGGCAGATTGGCATCAAGCAGAAAACACTGAATCATACTCAGACCTCATCCCATCTCATTTCAGTGCATTTGAAGTGAATAAAAAACACTAGGATGCACACTGAACACACACACAATTTTGAAAGAATATGTCAAGCCCGTGCTTGCCCTCATGCTCAAGAATGATTCCACCCTCAGATCTCTTGGTGAACATGTTGTTACAGTGCTGCTCCAGAAAGCTAAAAGCAGCACAGGACACAGGACACAAAAGGAGATCAAATGAATTCCAGAACTTGAGGCAAAAATGGGGGATGTATCAGGATTCAAGTATTGACTGGCAAGTTCCCTGAACTGTTTTTTGGGGGGTGGGGTGTGGGGGTTGTAGGGTTGAATTTTGTTTGTTTGTTGCCACTACTTGGCCTATGGTTATTTAGTGGGTTGTCTTTCCAATTAAAAATTGATCTCTTCTTTCAAAGAAATCTGTTTTATGCTAAAGCAAGGGAAATAGGAGGCCATAAATGCAGAACATGATAAGAAAGATGTTTTGAAAGATAGTGAGAAGCATTTGACTCATCAAAGAAGAAGGAAGAAAATGTTTTATAAAAAAGTGTAGAATTAAGAGGTTGGGAAAAGAAATAAAAAGGTGGAAAAATGAGATAACCTTTGAATTATCATCCACGTGATAAGCCTCTCAGGAAGACAACAGAAAAGCCTGAAGGAGGATGAGGAATTTCCATATCGCTATGTTTAAAGTCTCTAAGAAATTAATTGACATAGAATGAGCAATGGGCATTGAAGACAAGGTGGTGTGAAAATCTGGTTCCGTGTTCAAAAATTAAGAATTTCAAGATGATGAAAAGTTTAATGACAGACTATTAAACTAAATATGAGACCTCTATGAATGCCAAGTTCTTTGCACACAGTCAAGCAGTACTGAGGCCAGGGTGGTCATCCTGATAGTCCTACACTTTTCCGTGCAGCTTAGGCACCCTGTGACTCCCCTTCCCTATCCACTGACTATTTGCTATCTGTTTCACAGGGATTTTTAAAATTGACTTCATTGGTACATTTCATATATGCATATACATATACATATATATAATAATTACGTTCAACATTGAGGGTTTGTACCACTACATGACACATCTTGATTCTCATTTTCACAGGGATTTTTGTAAGGTTATTTGTCACAGTACCTGGTTATAGTACAATAAGAAAGTTACATTGAAGAGGACAGGAAAAAAAAACACTGCATTACCCCAATCACCCTCTCTCTAATCCTAAGCAGCATGCTGTAGAGATAAAATCCACTTAGAGGACAGAGGGGTAAATGAGCACAGAATTTTGTCTTGGACTATGACACAGCCTGCCACAGCAAAACTGAGCATAGGACAGAGACCTCTGTGATCTCTGATTCCAGGATGGAACCTTCATACTGACCTGCCAGACTTGTCCCAGTGCCAGATCAAAACCCAAAGTCACTTAGAGCAAACTTGATCGCTAGTCTGTATCACCTGGCCAACTATATAGCCCTTGAACTTCAATGGTAGGTAGGCCTTCAAACATTTGTTTCGGGCATGCCATAATACCATGCCATCTTAGTTGACAATGGAACACCAGCTCAGCACTCTACCAGCCTCTGTATCCAAAAGATTTCAGCTCAGTGCTTTTGCAGTCTCAGATTTATGCACCAGACACCCTACCAGAATCTCTGGACAGGCTTGCTATGCAGTAATACTAGACAAAGCCAGTCGGGAAAGGCTGGGATATATACCTACTTCTTTAAATGTGCAGGTGTGGGCTGATAACCACAGGAGCAAGCACAATTGGGATGTCACCAAAAGGACAAAATAGTGCCAGTAAATGACTGTAGAAAGGAAGATATATGAATTGCCTGGCAAGGAATTTTTTAAATAAAATTTAATTGGAAGTAGCGTGAGGGAGATAGGTCTTTCTCAAAGGGGAAAAGGATCAAGAAATGGAGGAGAAAAAGAAGGTAGTGATAAGGATGACGGAAAAAAAAAAGGAATTGAGATGTGTTATGTACATGTACCAACTCCACACAAGGACTGAAAGAAAAAATAACAAAATATAATCACAAGATGGACAGAAGGCAAAAGGAGGCAAGGAAAAGCAGATGAAAGACAATTATGTGTTATGTACATGTACCAACATTCCACAAGGAGTGTAAGCATAATTACTATACATGTATATTAATAAACTAAATTTTTTAAAAATTTGAATATTTATTGGTACATTATATATACACATCATGAACATACAATATTGAGAATTTGTACCAGCATATGACACAATTTAATTCTCATTTTTTTCCATTCCCTCACCTACCCTATAGCCTCCGTCCCCTATGTACATAAGCTGTTCCCCTTTTTTTACCATCATTCTTTTTCTTCCCCTTGTTACTTACCCCTACACCCCATTTCCCTTTGAATATTTTCTATTTCACAATATCTACCATATATTCTAGAGCTCAATTTACATCTTCAGTTTCTCATACCAGAGAAAAAGATACAATATTTACATATCTGTGACCTGTTTATTTCACTTAAGAATATGTCCTGAAGGTACATCCATTTGAATATAAATGACTCAAACTTACCATTCTTTATGGCAGAGTAATACTCCATTTTATAGAAAAATCACATCTTTCTTGATGGACATTTGGGTTGTTTCCAAGATTTCGCTATCATAAACTGAGCTGCTATGAACATGGACTTAACTAAAAATTTTTTTAAAACTCAAGGATCCCTTCTGAATTGGGGCCAAAAATAAAGCAATATCGGGCCGGAGGGTTAGCTCAGTGGTTCCGGCGCGGGCTTTGCAAGCGCAAGGACCTGAGTTCCATCCCTGGTAACCACATATAATGCTGGGCGTGGTGGCTCACGCCTGTAATCCCAGCACTCGCAAGGCAGAGACAGGAGGATTGCTGAGTTCGCAGCGGCTTGCCTGGGCACCATAGTGAGCTCAGAGCCAGCCTGAACTACAAAGCGAGACCCTGTCTCAAAAAAAATAAAAAAATTTTTAAAAGCAATATCTTTAATAAAGTTTAATGGCAGTGTCAACTGGATTATTGTGTACTTTGATAATTCCTATGGAACAATATGTTTAAAGTCTTGAATTTGTAATTCATTTATTGAAAAATCTATTTTATTTGTTTTAGGACTTCTCATTGCCATGATGCTTGCAGAGTAATTGTTAAATATAGTTGTTAGAATTACTATACATGGATTGTTCAAGTCTTCTTCAGGCTGATTTTCAGCTTTTGTGAATTTATCATGGGAAGAAATGTGTGGGATTATGCTTTTCAACACAACTTTCCTCTTATTCTGGGTCTTCTAAAACATTCAGATCATTCCAAAGCAGTCATCATTTGCCCTGTTTGGAGCCTTATGTGCTTGTCTTAGTCTCTCTTCTCTGTCTTTTTTGTTTTTTCCTCTATGGAAAGAGAGTAAAGATAATCTCCAGTCAGTCCCTCCTTGCTGCCTTCCCTTTCACCTCACCCCTAGGGTGAGTGAGCTAAGGATTCAGGAAGAGCCCTAAATCTGGCCTTTAGTGATCGCTCTAATGACTAAAACTACTGAAGCATTGGTAAACTGAGTTTTAGATTTGTTCCTTTCTCTCCCTTGCCTGCCTTTCCACACACTACTGAGGATTCTCTTGAATTGTCACACAAAGCTGATACTAAGCTTCAATTTGAGACATCTTTGGTCAGGTTTTTCTTAATGTAGAAGTTACAATCTTTTAGCAGTGCAAAGGTTATTGCGTTTTTGCTTTTCATGTGTCAGAAATCAATTTCATTGCTTTTAGAATTCTATCCCTTGAGCTGAAGGCAGAAAGCGGCTTATAAACAAGATCCACAGCCATTGAACTTTAGGCAGTGCTGTCTGCAGTCAGCAGAAGACTCCAGACAGTCTCTTTTACCTGAAACAGTCCTCCAGCAGGTTAACACAGCATCTTATGAGTGCGGGGCATTCCCTAGCCAATTTAGTAGTGGTGGAATAATAAGGTTTTTAATTTAAAAAAACACAATTTACAGTTTTTATGGAGTCTTGTAACCTTAGATTAATTGGTGAAAGAAAACAAGGATGACTTTCATAAGTTTCTTGGTTTCAAAGTTTGTGCAGTACTACTGTCTCCTCCCAACTGATCAAAAAAATCGACAGTAGTACTTTATTGTGGTCAGTGAATTTAACAGTAATAGTGAATACAGAGATATACAAAGAGAAGCTTCATTTAGGCTGTCAAAGATTAGCAGGAATTAAGATGCTCAGGGTGTATATGGGAGTGTGTGTGTGTGTGTGTGTGTATGTGTGTGTGTGTGAAAGTACCCCTGTTTAACATTTTACAAATTGGTAGTTTTATTGGTAACAAAACATAAATGCTGTCGCTTCAATGTACTAATGAAAATTATCAAGCCAATTTTAGAACCTCAGAATAACTTGCATAGAAATATTGTTAAATTTTTGTCTTACCTTAAATTGCTTCTCAGACTTCCATTCAACTGCAGTACTGAAATGACAATACCAAAATGTATAGCAGATGTGAAATTATTTCCAATTAATAATAATGTTCTATTAACATAAGCTTTGACTTTTAATCTAGAGGAAGCAAGAATAGAATATCAAAAGAAGAATTCACTGGAGCAGTTGACAAACATTTAGGGGGAATTTGTGAAAAATAAAAAGGAAGCCCAGGGAGTGGGAAAAGTTGGTGTTCCTCTTACTCACGTGACAGCAGCAGTCAAAATAGACGGTGATCAGTTGCACCTGGTAGAAATGCTGCAGCGCTAAAGAGATCTTGTTCTGGCTACAGTGAAGAAATGAATAAACAAGACAGTCTGGAGAGAAAGTGCTATTAGTGACCAGAGGACATGTTTTCCATTTTTGTCATTTCTAGCTCTGTATGGTGCCAGAAGTAGAGAGGTCAAAAGTCTGAAAGAAATTTGTTATGAAGAGTGTTTATTTTGTACTTTTAAAATTTTGGATGACATATTCCAGTGCTTTGGGTATTTTGAATTATCGGCACAGTTTTCATAATTCACTTAATATTAACAGTGAATTAGCATGTAGTAGGATGGATTTTAAAAGGTAATCATGTGTCAGCCAGTGTTTACAAGAAAACACCTACTTGTCCTTAGATACTTTTTCTCATAATCTCTCTTTTGAAACTTTCCTTGTCTTCACTCTTGGTAAAGTATTTGATCTTTGACATGTAAACAAATTTCTCAACTTTAAGAAAGAAATCTCTTTCTAGGGCCAGGGATATAGCTCAGTAGTGCTGCACCTGCCTGGCAAGCACAAGGTCCTGAGTTCAGTCCCAGTCCCCCGCCACCAAAAAAACTGTTTCTGAGTTGCAGAATTTATTAATTTACTCTGACGTGTGATGCTGTGTCATCTGTAGGTCAATCAAGTATAGTTGATCTTGGAAACAGAAGAATAAAAGCAGAACACAGTCTCAGAACTTCCATGACTTTCTGAAGGCCTTAAGTTTCATGTACAGTTTAACCCTTTCTTTCCTGATACCCAGTGAGTGCTACACGAAGGCTGTACTTCCTCTATTAAATGGTGAAGGCAGGCAATGCCCCCAACCTTGTGAGCTTCTTTTGATTTGGAAAAAATTCTTAAATACTAGAAGACTCCACCATCTCAAAAATCTTTTTATAGCTCATGTGTTTTCTCAGGAATTTCCATAATAAAGTAGCAGCAATGGCCAGTCAACTACCAGATAGTATTTGCTTGCATGCTAATGTAATTTTCGGTTTTCCTTGGTCATTGTTCTAAAGACTAAATGTATAGCTTTTTTTTTTTTTTTTTGCTTTTTTGGAGACAGAGTCTCGCTTTGTAGTTCAGGCTGGCCCTGAGCTCACTATGGTGCCCAGGCAGGCCGCGCAAACTCAGCAATCCTCCTGTCTCTGCCTCCCGAGTGCTAGGATTACAGGCGTGAGCCACCACGCCCAGCATTATATGTGGTAACCGGGGATCGAACTCAGGTCCTTGCGCTTGCAAGGCAGGCGCCGGAACCACTGAGCTAACCCTCCGGCCCAAATGTATAGCTTTTTTTTTAAAAGTTTACTTAAGAATATAAAGCATGTAAAATGAGAAATAGTCGTGCTATCCCTTTTGTTTTGTTTGGCTTTGTTTTCAGTACAGAACATTGAATCCAGGACTTCTGCACTGAATCAAGTCCCCAGCCTCTCTCTGTGTGTGTGTGTGTGTGTGTGTGTGTGTGTGTGTGTGTGTGTGTGTGTGTGTTGGGGTTTTTGTTTTTTGAGATAAGGTCTTGCTATGCCTAAAGCAGTAAATTGTCCATGATGAGCTTGAGCTCGATTCTCCTGCTTCAGCCACCCAGAGAGCTAGGATTACAAGCATGCACCGCCACATCTGCTTACAAATTTTTTTTTACCTAGTAACATACTAAAATGTTAAACTTTGGGGTTTTTTTTCTTTTAAAATTTAAAGATTGAAAGTATTTTATCAGTGGCCAGAATCAACCTTATAAAAGGGATAAATGTCCAATACTCAGTAGAGAGAAAAATACTTGAAAGACAATTTGAATGCAGTAAGGATGCTCAAATCTAGAAGACCAGTTATTTGCATTCCTGGATAGTACATAGTGGTATGAGCCTGTAATCACAGTATTCTTGGAGGGTGAGGCAGGAGTATAAAGCTAACCTTGGCAATTTAGCATGACCTTGTCTCTAAATAAAAAATGAAAAGGGCCAGGACAATAACTCAGTGTGAAGACCCTAGAACCAACCAATACCATTGGTTATTTGTTTTGCCAATACCAATGGGATTATGGAAATGTAGGTTGGAAGATTGGAAGACTGGAGTCCAGAGCAGATCAGTTATTTTTTGTTTTTGAGACAGGGTCTCACTTTGTAGTTCAGGCTAACTCTGAGCTCATTATGTAGCCCAGGCAAGCCTCAAACAGCAATCCTCCTGTCTCTGCCTCCTGTGTGCTGGAATTACAGATGTGAGCCACCACTCCCAGCATTATGGTATGTGATACAGGGATCAAACTCTGGGACCTTGCACTTGTGAGGCAGATGCTGGAACCACTAAGCTAAATCCCTGGCCGAGTATTTTTTTTTTTTTTTAAGGGAGAAATTTGCCCTGGAAACCGCAGACCTAAGTTTGGCATCCCTCCTGAAAAAAAAATTCTTTTATATAAAATCAGTCTTGATACATTTGGAACAAAATGAAGCAAAACAAAAATATCCCCAGTTAAAAATATCATTGTTAGAAGGGGTAAACATTTAATTGTACTCAGCTTTCAAGTATGCAGTGTACCTGTCTAGTACAAAATGCAAGAGGCAGGTAAACGTGTATGCCAAAATGGGACATTGCCTCATAGATAATAGTGACATTCACATTTAACTGTTAAGCCAGATAAAGGAAAATCAGTAAATACTCGTTGTACCAGAACAATTTTCTTTCATTGCATTCTGCACAAAATATTAATTAAAATTGGAACTGTATGTTCTGGATTCCTGTTTTTTCAAGCTGTTGGTTGCAGTTTGATTAGGAAGTTATACAGACACAGTTTTTGTATTTAAAAAAAGTAATTGAATAAAAAATATCAGAGTGTGTTATAGTAAGCAAATACATTGTTTTTGAAAATCTTTTTCTTGGTTATGCAATGTATGTACACACACATACACACACATATATTCATGTGTTTTGGATCCCAGCATTATTTTTTTTTTTTTTTTGAGACAGGATCTCACTTTGTAGTTCAGGTTGGCCCTGAGCTCACCATGTAGCCCAGGCAAGCCTCAAACTCAGCAATCCTGCCTCTGCCTTTTGAGTGCTAGGATTACAGGCGTGAGCCACCACGCCCAGTATTGTTGCATGTGGTTACCAGCGATCAAACTCAGGACCTTGTTTTTGCTGGGCAGGAGCCAGAACCACTGAGTTACATCTCCAGCCCAGTAGTAGTATTTCTTGAGTGAATTTGGCCAAAAAAAAATTGAAATTGTTGGTTTTACTTTTATTTCAGTATTTCTGGAATGACTACTTGGGCATTTGAAACAGAAAACTATTTAGGGTTTCATGTCCAGGCTATACCTGTGAAATGTTACCACAGAGCACAGAAATAACTGTGGCTACAATTAAGGAAGAAAACATAAGACTAACACTATTGATACCTCCAGACTTCTAGATTCATTTCCCTCTAAATTAAAGAATGGTTTTGGAAGGTATAATTGAAAACAATCAGTGAAATTTTATTCAAAGCCATAAGACAAAATATGAGAAAAAGAAAAAGTATGTTATTCTGTGAGAAATACTGAGCAAAAAGCAGTCTGTAGTCACACTAGCAGGATCCTGTGAATGTTTAGCCTTCAGATTCTTTGGGAACTAAAAGGAAGAATCAAAGGCAAGTAGATAATACTGGACAGCAGAAAGAAGGATCTATTACTTGTGACATTAAATTTAGTAGTTCAGCTTCAGGCTTGATACTTTCTTTTAAAATGACAAACTACAAAAAAAACAAAGAAATTTTGTGCAGGATTATTTTGAAGAGTGTTAGGTAATACACACTCATCAGCACCTTTTAGGCTTTGAATAAAATATGAGTTTCTTTTTTTCCTGTGTATGAAGTCATTGCCAGAAATTTGTTTATAATCCTGCACTTACACTATACACAATCACATGGGTACACAAACTCTTTAATACAGGATTTTTGCCATTAAGCAACAATAAAATAAAGCACTACAAAAATCCTCCGAACAATTTAGCAGTGAATGTAAGTAACTCCCATCACAAAGAGCCCATGATGCTTGGGTGATTCAAAGTGTGGGTTAGACATGTGTCTCCCAGGCCACTGGACAAGCAGTGAGCAATTCACTGCTCCTCAGTTTCCTTGTCTGTTACATGGTGACAGTAACAGAACTAACCTACCTCCTCTTTTCATATGTGTGAGTTGAAATACTGTATCTAAAGCACTGAGAAAATGGCTCAGCAGTCATTCGGGTTATTTCTTGATGTCACTTACTTGCCAAGGAGATAAACGGAAGTTGGTTACTTGAAGGGAGGTTTCTTATGAAAAATGTAAAAACTTTAGTAAGATTTGAGATAAGAGAAACAAGTAGAAAAGATGACTGAGAGATTTTTATTCATACATGTGTTATATTAGGTTCATTTTGCTATTCCCGCTCAATTTTAGATTGGGAAGCCTGTATGCTTCTGTGCTGACATTTACTTTTGGTTTTAACATTTTGATTTTTGGTTCCTGGTTTTTAAAGAAAAATCCTCATCTGTAATTGTTAGGTTTATTTGTTTTTGAAGGGGCAGGACACAATAAAGATATTTCCAAATATGTAAAGTTGACTTCCAGGCTAAAGCCATTGTGCTGACTGATATAGCTCAGTGCATTTAGACTTCACAAGTAGAAACATCACAGATAAATTCTTTAGCAACCTTAACCCATTCCTGTAGCTCAAATTTTGGAGAAAACGTTTGATTTTGAAGGGACTTTTCAATATTTTCATGCAAGACCTTCAGCAAAATTGGAGATCCTCAGTGTGTGTGCTCTTTTCATAATTTTCCTATATAGTACATATCTGTGAGATATATCTGATCAGCAAATACAACTAATTTGAGATGAGTAGTGGTTTATGTGTGGCTATAATTCCCAATACATATGTAGTTCTTGCTACAATATAAATCAAAGAGATAACAGCCTCATTCATAGTCAAGTGTGTAGTTATATCACTGTTTCTTTCTCATTGTCACCTTTATATGTGACTCCACTTGTGAATACCACATTTCTCCCAGTGGTGTTACATACACCAGTGCTCTGATAGGCAGTAGTTCCCGTACATTTTCACAGTTCTCAATTACCCATAGTGATGGGTCCAAATGTATTAAGTGTAATTTTCTAGAATTTCATATGTTCAGAATTGCACACCATCCTGAGTAGTGTGGTGAAATCTCATGCCATCTCTGTGCCCCATCTAGAATATGGATTATACCTGTGTCTAGCACCTCCATGAGATACCTGTTAATTACTTAGCAGACATCTCACTTGTCAGGTCAAGTGCTGCTGTTTTGTAGTATTGCTGTGCTTGTGTTCAAGTGACATATCTTTTTTAATAATGTCCTCAAAGTGCAAGATGATGCTTGTGGATTGGATATGCCAGAGAGAAGCCATAAAGTTGTTTCCTTTAAGTGAAAAACCAATAGTTCTTCATTTTTAAGGAATAAAGAATAATCACATGCTCAGTTTGCTAAGTTCTATGATAAAAATGAATCTTCTACCCATGAAATTGTGAAAAAGGAAAAAGAAATTCATGCTAGTATTGCTATCTCACCTCATGCTGAGAAAGTTAGAGGCACAGAACATGTAAAATAGTAATAGAAAATGCATTAAATTGTAGACTTCAGTATTCACCACTGTTTGAGGTATCCACTGAAGTTCTTGGAACGTATTTTCTGTAGATAAAGTGAGGAATACTATATTTGTAGCTTCTAAACTGAGCAAGCTCACAAACTTCATTCTGAGTTATGTGGGAGCCCAATTGCCCATTCACAACATAGTTTAAAGCCACTGACATGTTTCAAGTGGAAACCATTCCAAAAGTAAGACATTTTCCATTGACTAATCAGCACCCTTCCTTTCTGTTAATTTACATTGGACCCAGAAATGTATTGACTACTGAAATGTGGTTTAAGACCTCACTTTGTGTTCTTACAAAATAGTATCTGGGGCCAAGGATTCTGCTCAAGTGGTACCAGGCTTATGTTGGAAGCACAAGGGCCCAAGTTCAATCCCCAATACCACAAAATAAATAAATAAAATTAGATTTTTTAAAAAAGTATCTGATTCTTCAGCAGAACTGACAGAGATACCAAGCATCATTAGGAAAGATTATAATTTGAAATTCAGAAAAATATATTCCAGGGGAGGCAGAAAAGACCTACAATGCAGAGCTTGCCATCTTTGTTGTAGAAATTTGAAAATATTGTATATGCATCTGTTAGTGATCAGTGTCTTAATAGGCAAGTTTAAAATTACTGATTATGCTGATGTGCTTCTGATTCCTTTTTGCAAAACAGATGAGTAGATTTTATTCCAAAATTTATTCCAAATCCCATTTTTTGGCAGATTGCTAGGTTTAGTCACTGTGTGAATAAAGCATACTCTCCTGTCTTAATTACCTTCCCTAAAATATCTCTATGTAGTGTATTTTGGTTAGATTATTACTGCTAAAGTTAAATAGCAAAAACTTCTTATAAGCTAATGGAAAGTTACAGTTGGTAGTCTTATAAGCCTATGACAACTCCCCAAATCCAAATTCACCTGTGAACTCCCCGCCCTTTTGAATTCCAAATATACATATTGTTATTTGCTGAAGAGCACTCCCTTTGCCCTTAACCACTGCCATTTGGTTCTATGTCCCACCATTAATTTTTAGAGGACATGAAGTATCTTCTTCATCTTTGAGTAGAGGAAGGACATCATTTTTAAATTGGTTTTTGCTTTATTCCATGTGTGTCCTGAATCTCCCTTCTTAATAGCCAAGGACACATTTCTGAGCTGTTTATGTCTGAGCTTGCCAAAATGTGAAAAAGAAAACTGTCAAACCTGGAGTCTTTAGTATCCTTAATGAATTTTATCTGTATTTTTCATACAAGTGGGGGTTTTTTGCATCCTCTCTCTCTCTCTCTCTCTCTCTCACACACACACACACACACACACATACACACAGCAGTTGTAGAGTGTGTGAAGAGCTGTTTTCTCCTTGTGGCATTTATCTTCTGTACAGTAATCTGAAATGAACTAGAATCATAAGAAATAAATCATACCCTTATAAGGAGCCTCAGACAGGCCAGTGTGAGAGCCTAGCAATAATACAAGGTCTAGCAGTACTAGGAATCTGAGATGGAAACTTGACCTCAGTTATTTGCCTCTGGCCTGAGAGATAAGAACTTGGGGATGTTCTTTCCCTCAGCCATTGATTGACTGAAATTAAGCATTGCATGAAGCTGCTTTCAACCCTTAGGAAAAATGAGTTGCCCTGTTTTGGAATCTTAAGATGCTGGAACAGGAAACTTAAAAATGTTTTCATGCTCAGATTTAACAAAAAGTTAAAAGGAAACAAAACCCTTGAAAACCAACCTAATATCCTACCACTTACCATTGCTTTATCAACATGAAGTATATTTTCTTATAAAAGATAAGCCATTACTTTTGCATCTTCTATAGAAACAGGAAGATAATACTTTATTGTTCTGGGAACCAGGTAAACTTTCTAATTTAGCAAAGAAACAGTTTTGGCCATCGTGGAATAATTAAGAACTGTCTAACTAGAATGGTATATTGACTTTACAGGTATTTATCATGTTTCTTCTTTATTCCTAGTATAGTATTAGATAGATATATGGAGCATGTCATACAAAGAATAAAAAAATAGTGGCTCTGTCCTCAAAGGTGAGTTTAATATAAATAAATGGAAAAAAAAGTAAGAATGGAATAGTAAGTTGATTACCTAAGCACACAACCTATTTTCAGGGTAAGGTTAGAAGTAAGGCTTGTTAAATAATTTACAGAAGCAAGCACAAAATAGAAATCCCATTGTTCCAGAAACAGGTAATAGCAAAAATAGAAACAGGTAATAGCAAAAAGTGCTATTAAAAGAACAAAAAGATAAAGCTTTTTTTCTTTCCAAGTATTCCTTCTACTCATGAATAAGTTCCCTTGCTCTGTCAGACATCACTTAGAAACATATGTTTAGGGCCAGGGATTTAGTTCAGTGGTTCTGGTGTTTGGTTTACAAGCACAAGGTCCCAGTATTCAATTGATCCCCGGTAACCACATACCACAATGCCAGGCATGATGGCTCACATCTGTAATCCCAGCACTCAGGATGCAGAGGCAGGAGGATTACTGAGTTTGAAGCTTGCTTGGGCTACATAGTAAGCTCAGGGTCAGCCTGAACTACAAAGTGAGATCCAGTCTCAAAAAAGAAAAAAAAGAAACATATGTTTAAAGGTAAAATTATTTAAAATTTCAAAACTTTCAGGTGTAATAATTGTAGCACTTGGGAAACTGAAGTAGGAGGATCACTGAAAGTTCAAAGCCAGCTGGACTCAATAGCAAGACCCTGTCTCAAAACAAACATAAAAAATCTAAGCAAAGGGAATAGTTTATAAAATAAGCTGTACTTAGGCCCTGAGTTCAACTGCAAGCAACAGTAAGAAAGAAGAAAATTTCTAGATTTGTAATAACAGAATAGTAAACTAGACAGAGCCTTTCTAAGCTCAGATTCCTTTTGAAAGTGGGGTCTTAGTGTACTATCTTATTTACTTTTCTCTCTTGATGAGACAAAATGCCTGACACTCAAAACTAAAGGGGGACAGGTGTATTTAGCTCTTAGTTTGGAGAGGGTTCAGTGTGTAACTGGCTGACTCCAAGGCAGGGTGATACATAGCAGAGGAGCATCATGGAGGAGAAACAATTCATGGTTCCCACACAGAAGTAACAAGGGATCTTAAGAGCTCTTTATACTCCTTTTTTTTTTTTTTTTTTTTTTTTTTTTGAGACAGGGTCTTGCTTTGTAATTCAGCCTGACCCTGAGTTCATTATGTAGCCCAGGCAAACCTCAACTCAGCAGTCCTCCTGCCTCTGCCTCCCAAGTGCTAGGATTATAGGTGTGAGCCACCTCACCCTGCACTGTGGTACGTAGTACTGATTGCTGGTGGGCATGACTCAACCATGCCCATTATTGTTGTATGTGGTTACTGGGATCAAACTCAGGACCTTGCACTTGCTAGGCAGACACCAGAACCACTGAGCTAAATTTCCAGCCCACCTTTTTTTTTTGAGACAATGTCTCACTTTGTAGTTCAGGCTGGTCCTGAGCTCACTGTGTAGCCCAGGCAACCCTGGAACTCACAGCAATCCTCCTGCCTCTGTTTCCCTAGTGCTGGGATTGCAGGCATGAGCCACCACGCCCAACACTGTGGTATGTGGTACTGATTGCTGGTGGGTGTGAAGCACCATACCCAGTACCCTTGTATGTAATTGAACCAGGGACTTTGCGTTTGCTAGGCAGGGGCCGGAATGCCTGAGCTAAATCTCTGGCCCTCTTTGCATTCCTTTTATCATATCCAGACTGCTTGGGGCCTGGAACTCATATTCTTAATCCTGGTGCCTTTGAGCCTAGCATTTCACCATGATTCAGTTCCAACACAATTTCTAGATCCAGGCACCTGAGAAGGCCCCACCTATGAGCATGTCAGGTTTTGGGGTGACATCTATACGGATGCTATAACGTGTGCAACCCATTGATTGATTGACTGATTTTTGGTGGTACCAGAGATTGAACCAAGAAGCACTCTACCACTGAGCTCCATCCCATCCTTAGCCATTTCTTCTTTTTTTTTATTTTGAGGTAGAATCTCACTAGATTTTTCAGGGTGACCTCACACTTGGGATCTTCCTGCCTCAGCCTCCTAAGTTGCTGAGCTGCATGTGTCTTTTGCCGCACCCTGATGTTCACAGATATATCTAAGTATGAAGCAAATCTACAGTGTAAGTACAACCGTTGTGACAGTATGAAACATTTTTCTGAGGAAGGGTACTTGGAGAAACCTGGATAATTTTGTACAGATAGAGACAGATGTGTTTTGATAAGTATGTTCATGGGTTTTTCTAATGATAGAAATTAGGGTTGTTTCCTGTGAGAGGAGAGAAACTATGGTATGAGACTTAGAGGAAATAGCAGACTTTAAGAAACAGTGATTATAGCACATACCCCAGGGACAGAGTGAGTTATTTGTTAAATTTAAACTGCAGCACTTGTCTTCCTGGATCTTTGTAAATGGAAATATTGGCAGCCTTTTTTTTTTTTTTAGCAGATGGATTAATTCTTTTTTTAATGGAAAACATGTTACTCTTTTTGCTTTAGAGGAACACTAAGGTAAGGAAAAAACTGAGAGTCAGCCTCTACTAGCTGTCTCTTGAACAGTGTTGAGGCTGTGGTGGTGACCAAGTCAGGGCACATCAGCCTGGAGTGCAGCATGGATTCATGAGTTTAATAGAACTGGCGTTAGTTTTGTTGTTGTTGTTGTTGTTCTACTTATTAGCAGGGTGACTATGTCAGTCCACTTTCTGTCACTATTACAAATACCTGAGATCATCAGCCAATAAAGAGGAAAGGTCTATGTTAGTTCACAGATTTACAGGTCACGTTTGGCCCCATGGGCTTTAGCATTTCAGCATTCAGCAGCAGGAATGTGTGGTGGAGGCAAAGCGTTTATCTCACAGCCAGGAAGCAGGAGAGATGGAAAAAAGTACCTGAGGTCTCACTCCCACTTTGGGGCAAACCCTTGTGACCTGAGACCTGCCAGCTAGGCCCCCCCTAAAGAGTCACCATCTCCCAGCTGTGTTAGGTAGGGACCAGACCTTTAACACAGGGCCCTTTGTGGAATAATCTGGGTCCAAACGACACCAGTGACCTTTTGAGTATTATTTAACCTCTGTGGGATGCTTTCATTTTCTGTGTAACAGCATAATAATCACTGAGCTTGTCTATTAGAGCTAGGGAGAATCAATGAATTATTACATGTATAATGAATTATTGCATATGAAATATGTTAGTAGGTATTTTGTGCACTTATTTATATAAACATTTTACACAGTAAATAACTCACACAGTTAAGTGTGTCTTAACTATTCTGGAAATCTGTTTTGCTTACTGGCTGCAATTTGTAGCTGGCCTCCCAGCATTACTTGGACAAAACATTACTTACCTTGAAATAAATGTAGACATTGCTCTTCATGCAACCTGGGGCCCACTGGCTGAGTTTGCTCATGTGAGAGATGGCTCCCCCATCACCTGTACCTGTGCTTGAGGCGTACACTGGGATCCCATCTGCATGTGTTTCCAGAGCACTGAGGGTGTATCTTTTAGACTAGTAGTCACACTGTCCTTTGCTTTTTCACCCATTTCAGCACTTCTGGGGGTGGGGGGAGTTGCCTCTTGGAGTCCCAACCTCACTGGCCCTTCCAGATATACACTAGACATTGTTGCAGGCGAACTCAGTGTTCATTTGTCTTGTCTTGATGACTGCCACTGTCACCAACAGCATAACCACCTACTAATACTAATCAAAAAGTTTACCAAGAGATTAAAGACACCTGATGTGGAGTTCATTTAAGTTCAAACACTAATTCTTATTGGGAATTAGACAGTGGAGAGAACTCATAACATTTATAGCCAGTTTATTTCCATTTCTTAGCCTGACAGCCTACCCCAGACTCCTCCAAACCCACACACAGGCAGAGGGAGAGGGAGGAAAGTAGTCTGTAATTCTGTAATATCTTGGCTTACTGTATAGCCCTGCTTTTCTTTCTTTTCTTTTCTTTTCTTTTCTTTATTTTTACACTAGAGATCAAACTCAGGACCTTGTGCTTCTCAGGCAGGAGCAGCATACCGAGCTACATTTCCCACCCTTGTGTAGTTCCTTCTGGCTATAAATGTTATGAGTTCTCTCCACTGTCTAGTTGCCAGTTTTCTCTAAGGAAGGTCATCAAGGTGTTTATATAGATATGAATGAAACTGCTTTCTTAGAGATATCTAAGAATTGCCAAATCTTATGACATCTCTCTATCATTCTCTGCCTGCATCTATCCATCCATTCATCCATCCATCTGTCATCTGTCTAGTAGTACTGGCAATTAAACCCAAGGAACATTACACTATATCTCAAGCCCCTTTCATTTTTAAATTCTTTTTTCAAGTTTTGCTTTTCATTAGTACATGTTTGCAGTACACAGTGATTATATATGTACCCTTTTATTTTTATTTTTAATTATGAGCCAGGATCTCACTAAATTTCCCAGGCTGACATCAAACTCACAATCTTTCTGCCTCAGCCTCTGTCAATGCTGGAATGTTGTTTTGTTTTGAGACAGGGTCTCACTATGTTCTAGGCTGCCCTTGAATTTGGTAGTTAGCTGGTCCAGGCTGGCTTCAAGCTTGCTCCAACCTCTAATCTCAAATACCTTGGCTTATAGCTGTGCACCGCTGCACTCAGCTTCCTGTTTGCTTGTTTATTTTGGAGACAGGGCCTCACTTTGTAGTTCAGGTTGACCCTGAGCTCACTGTGTAACCCAGGCTAGCCTCGAACTCTTGGCGAGCCTCCTCCTGCCTCTGCTTCCCTAGTGCTGGGATTATGGGTGTAAGCCACCATGCCTGGTCCCGTTTATTTTTTAATACTTCCTTTGAAGCTTTCTTGTGCCTGAGCTTATTTTGGCACTGCACATTCCTCCTTTTCTTATGTACATCACTGTCTCCTTCACTCGGTTTTCTTCTGTTTTGTACTCTGAGTGTACACACTTGGCAGGTCCAGATTCTGCAGCCCCCTTTTCATTCTCTGTTCTTTCTGCCTTTGAGGTTTGTTCCACTTTGCATCACCCCTCTTGTCCACATGTTAATGTTGACGTCTCTGACTCTAGATCAAAGTATTTTTCTTACTCTGCTTCACATGAATGTGTCGGGGCCTCTTTAGCTCTACTAATGTGTTTAATTTCATCATGTTCAGTGGAACTTCTCTCTTGTACCTCCTGTTTCTGCTGTATCTAATGTGACCCTGCACTCCTTGGGGCCAAAGGTCTGTCTGCCCTTTCTGAACAAAAGCAGATCCCAGGCCTTTTTATTTTGTAGCTGCTGCATCACATTTGGTACCTAAAATACAGGCAGCTTGATGGGTGACCTGCTGACTGCCTCAAGGAATTATTATTGAGCAGCTTCTCTCTTGACTCCCAGTTAGGTCTCAAGTTTAGTTAAAGACTTCTCACGCTCTCATCTCTCATGTAAACATTCCACTTCTGTTCTTTTTCATCTCTTACCTGACCTTCACGTTTGTGCCAGAGTTGTCTCCCTGAAACACAAAGGCCTCTCCCACCATGGGGGTATGTCCTACTCATCGTTATGTAATCCAACTGTACACAGCGCTTGTAGACAGCAGCCATGTAGAGTGATATTAAGTGTAACTGGAATACAACTGAGAAGGAAGGAAAGAAATGTGAAGGGTAACATACTGAAAAGAGGATTACAAAGATAAAGGAGAGAAACCAAAAGGCTGAGGCCAGCCTGTTTGGAAATACTCCATTAGTCCTGCTGTTGGATTGGATGGAAGCTTGAGTTCTCTGCTCATATTCCTGGAAACTTTTCCTCCTTTGGGGGAAGAAAAGATGTGGTACATTATTTAAGAGATAAGGGAAAGAAGGAGGAAGTGAGCTCAGTCTCTTCTCACAGTTGTCTTATAAGATCTTCTTCATCTAACATTAAAATTTTAGAGTCTGAAAATGCCTCCATGGAACCCAGTTCTCCTTCTGTAGACCAGGAAACTGAAATGTAGGGCAGTTAAATAACTTAGCTAGTTAATTGGAAAACCTGAACAACACACAAACATAGATTACATGTCCACTTTTCCAGGTAATCCAGGTTAATATTTAAGGTAAGAGATTTCTGTTATTTTTCAAATAAAATTATATGTAACACAATTAGAAAAACAGATTAAAGTGAAATTGCTATGGTCAAATTTGAGGTGAAGACCATAAATCCTTCCAGAACTGTGTTTTCTGTCAGCCCTCTTCCTCCTGTCTCCAGATGACTACTGAAGGATCTGAAGTGCTGCTCTGAAAACACTCTGACTTAGTGATCAGTTGGTCTATAAGAGTCCTTGGCATTTCTCATGTGCTGTGGTGCTATGATTAGGTTATCTGTTTAGTATTTGTTCTTTTATGGAAAATCCTCAGGTTTTAGTACCTGTTGCCAGTTGACAGGGTGTTATGATGTTGGATGTCAGTGGTGTGGTAGTTCTTCTCAGTTCTCTGGTTTGTTCAGCTAGGGCCTCTTCCAGAAACAGCTCAGTCCCAAGAGATATTATTCTCCAATCCTGTTGCCTTGTCATCAACCCCAGCGAGGAGGCAGGGCTCACGTGAGGTGAAATGATGAGAGAGCTGTGAGACAGGCATGGTGGCACACACATAGCTGTAATACCAGAATGCCGGAAGGTTGACGAGCCCAGCCTGGGCAAGTTACTGACTTAGCAACACCCTGTGCAAAAGAAACAAGGAGGACACTGCTGGTGTTGGGGATGTAGCTTAATGAAGAGGTGCTGGGTGTATCTCTAGTACTACATGGAAGGAGGGAAGGTTGAGGAGAGAATATGCACGAATGAATGAAGTTCTATGCCTATTCCTCTAGGAGTACTCTTGTTGGAAAACTGTGTCTATCTGCAGATTCTCCTTTGAGGATGAGGGAGGAGCCTATTGGGGAGTAAAGTTACAAGGAACAGGGAATAATCAAGGAACCCTATAACCTCCTCCCACCTTAACACACACACACCCTTTAAAACCACATAATGAAGCTTCAGCAGTCTTCTGTGGTATTTTGCTTTTCTTTCTTTTTTTAGCTACATGGTTTATACATAGCCTCAATGGTTTGTAAGCAAAAAAAGTACTATTCTTGCCTATGTGACTTCTAGAAATGTATAGGAATATTTTGATTATTACTAGAGGAAGACAGCTAGCATTGTGTGGGAAGGGGCGAAATGATAGAACAGGGACAGTCCTGCAAAAGGAAGAGTTACCCATTTCCAATGCCAGTAGAATCTTCACTGAGAAATAGTAAACATTTTGCCAAAATTTCTTATTCATCTGCCATCATTACTTCATTGATAAACTATAAACTATTCTTCAAGATAATCTATAGTTCTTTCATTAGTTTGGAGATCACTTGCATAACTTCTCTGTCATTGGACATTTGGTAAATATATGTGTCAATATTTTTAAATGAGTAATGACAGATTTTTAAAGCAAGTATTTCTGATACATATATATATATATAATTTTTAGTCACTTAAGCCAGTCACTGTATACCACTAATGCACATAGATGTATGTAACTACTATTTGAGTTTAAATACAGCTCATGTTTTAAAATATTTGTTTTTAGGGAATGTCTCAGTGTCCCTTAAGAGAATTAGGTGTTTGTGTATGTGTGCATATGTGTGTTTACATTTAAATGCCTCTAATATTGTTTAATATTGTTAGCATAAGAACTTTCAAATAGTTCTAGAAGAAATTTACAGCAAAGAAACTGGGGTATGGTCTGCTTTTGAATTTGAGTTGGAGTTTTCAAAAGCACCTTCACTGTTGGTGGTCTCAGCAAAGTCACTTCAGACATGGCAGATTTGAATGGGGGCTGGGAAGAAGAAAAGCCATTTTAATTTTCTTCATGTTGAATGTACGTTTTCAAGGTTCTAGTTTAAATGTGTCTGAGATAATTGGAGCCCCTAGGAGGTACTTTGCTAAGTGGCTAATTCAGCCCATCTTCCCCAGAGTAGATAATTGTCGTTAAAAAATAAGAAAGTAAAATGTGTTGTTTTCTCATGTAATTATATAACTGACATCTTTATATAATAATACATTTGGGTGGTCTCTTGCTGAAATACTTGGTTTGTTAGGAAACATTACCGTTTCCACAAGTAATCACTTACTCCTAAATATTATGAAAGAATTTGGTATTGTTACATTGCATCATTGCATTAGTCAGACGCTAAAGTTTCTAAAGGAGTTTGGCAGTGGAAAAGGCTTCTAGGTTTTTTTGGTATTTTTTCTTAAATGTAATTATATGAGCTAAAATATTGGTGAGATGGAATATTATATGACGGGATGGTAAAAGGTAACAAACTACAAAAAGAGCCCCATTGCTGCTTGCTTTTGTACTTATTCCATACTGGTATCTTTCACAGTGTAGTTATTTCAGTCTTTTTCAGCTCATTTAATTTACCACCACTGGATTAGGCTAAGACCCATGAACTTTCTTGCTGCAGTGAACCACAAATATCTTGACAGTGGATATACTTCCATTAGCATTGAATTTAATTTAATGTGTGTTGGTAATATGGTTCTGTGCCTTGCTGATTAAAAAATGCCACACTCAACAATACAGAGTGCAGTTTTCTTCTCTAATTCTCCCTTCTGGGACTGCAGACTGCCTTGGTCCTGAGGAGACATCCATCATTAATCCCAGATTCAGCCAGGACCTGACTCTAATCATGAGGGCTGATTATTCCACCCAGGGGCATTCTGTTAAATTGCTATTACCTAAAATTGTGTGGGTGGCTTTTGCAAAGTAGCAAAGAGGAAAGTAAGAGCACAGACAGATAAAACTCTGAGGAAAGAACCGCAGGGCAAAAGCAATAGGAAGTGAACAAGCAGAAAGTTGAAATAGGCAGGGTAATAGTTTAAGTCTGGAATTTGATTTCCAGAGGTAGGAAAAAAAATGTGAAATGATAGTACAGCTAGCATTATATGACTCAATCAATGGTTTATCTTCAGCAGCCAATGGAAGTAAATAGGCTATGTGCAAAGGAAGGGAGTCCATATTTTAGACTGGGAATTGGATCATTCCATTATTAATAACCTCTACCTGTCCGTGCAAGAGAAATATGCCCATCTACTGAAATGGAAGATTTCTGCTTAGCATCATCTTGCATTAATGCTTTTAATATCCTTTCACAAAGCATATTTTTAAGCTTTTCATGCAGAGTATCAATACCTTTCAACCATTACTACTAAGAAAAATAAGTGGGTAGTATCTTACATATTAAAGATAGTCACCCATAATGCTAGACTGGGTGACATTATTGGCCCTAGATATTAGCTTATATTGTTACACCAAAAGTTCATTTTATGAGGAAATGTCCAGTGTAAACTAAAAAACAAAACACACACCAATTTGTCAAAATAATGCTAAAATTTGAAGGCATAATGCTTTTAAGTACTTTCAGGGAGATATTGTCATAAAAATGTCTTTAAAATGGTGACCTACCTGGGATGGCAGCGCTTTTATCTGGAAATAAAATATATATTAGGGGCCAGGGATTTAGCTCAAGTGGTACCGCAGCTGCTTTGGAAGCACAAGGGCCTGAGTTTGATCCCCGGTACAGCAAAAAAAAAAAGATATACATAGCACAGGTATAAATTTCAGTTAGGGATATGTGGTGTGGGGTGTGTGTGCACATGTGCGTGCGTGTGCGCATGCATGTGCATGTCTGTGCCCATGTGTTCCAAAAAGGTACTGAACTCTTACAGCATGTTGTAGTCATTGAGAAAAATGGAGAATTGCTAACATTTAAGATATAACAGAACTGAAAATTTGCAGTTCCCAAACTGTATGCCAAGGTACCCTATGGTACCATAGTCACTTCATACAAGATATTTTAAATTTTATAGGCAAACACCCCAATATTTGTTTGTCAAACCTACCTAGTAAACTGCTTGCTTGAGGTAGTTCACAGTTTCAACATTAGATGGTGCTACGTTCCTATTGATGATGTCATATTTTTTAAAAGTTGGGTTTAGGAGGTTAATATGATAAAAGCCAAATGCCACAGTACTTAATGTTAACAAGAAATAAAAATGGTAGTATCCAGGCCAGTCCAAGATTGAGAAGCTGTGTCCAGTAGATGTACACATCCTTTAGTAACTAGTTAACAAAAATATACTTTTTTTCTTTTGAATTTATGAGTATTTTTTCAAAGTGGCACAAAAGTTGTTAGAACTGCTGTTTAATAGTTGGTGAACCTCACTAACTAATAAATGAGCTCTATTAGATTTTTTTTTGTCCAAGAAGCACCATGAAAAAATTACTGAGAGTAAGGGATTTATGAGTCAAAGTTTGAGAACCTCTTCCCTACATGAAATATTACTCAGCCTCCTGGAGATAAAGCACATGTTTGTAGCAGCTCTCCTACACTGACACGTGCATTCCTGAGTCTTCCCCTGTTTACCTCTGCCTGATTGGAGGGAGCTACAAAGCCAGGATATTTATATCTATCCTTCAAAACAAGGACAACATGCCCAAGTCCTTTTCTGCTTAGATCTAATAGATCAGTATTCTCTACCAAGTAGAACAGTTGAATTCCTAAAATTTGACTGTAAAATGATTTCCAGTAAATTCAAGTCTATTATCCCATTGGCTTGGATTTTAACAACAGATTCATGAGTTAAGGGTACTGAATGAGGAGAGCTAGTCCCAAAATATACTAAAACTTACATTTAAGGAAAATACTTCAAAATTTAAGATTGACTAAGTATTTTTTAGATTTTGTTTTCTTAAAAATTATTCAGTTAGCCATAAAAAGCAAGTATAAAATTACAGAACAAAATCTCCAAAAAAAAATCAAGGCAACAAATAAATTAGAGGTGATTTTTCAATTCATAAAGTAATTCTTCACTTGCAAACCACTCAAAGTTCCCTATGATATGAGCCTCCCCAGGGTGTTTGAAATGTGATTCAATTTTTTAAAATTCTATTTGTACCCAGTTTTTTTAAGAAACAAAATGTTGGTTTCAAACAAGGTGCATCTGTTTCCAGAAAATGCTTTCCCATGGAGCTGTGTGCAGAGCGTTGTATTGCATCTGGAGATCACACTGCTCAAATCAAGATTCCCTTTGAACACCCCAAGTTAAGGAGCTAAACTGTCTTGGCTGGGCTCTTGTGTTTGATCCAGTTGGGAATGAGGCTAATTGTTTAAGAATTTACATCCTGGTAAGGCTGTTAGCACTTTAAATTGATTTGGTATTTTTAAAAACTTATTTATGCTGAGGAATGTGGCTTTCCCTGAGCCAAAAAACTATCTACCCAGAAAACCTACCATAGAAGCATCATTTTGCTTAATAATTGCAGTGAGTTTTATGTATACTCTTTTAGCTGGATACATATGTATCTGCTTTATTTAAAATCTTGTCATGTTTTTCAATATGCTAATTACTACCCTGTTCTTAATCTAGTCTTATATAACAAAGCACCCATAAAATGTTTACATTTGAAGTACCTTTGTACAAGCATAGCAAAGTTCTTTATAACCATTAATTAATTCACTCCATTCTGTGGAAGGAATCTCCTTCATTTTTCCTCTCTCAAAAGCAGAGAATCAATCCTTGCACAACTTTTTAAACTTCACATTACTTATCATCAGCCTTTATGAACAGAATGGTTTATGTGCGTGCCTGCCTCTCTAATGGTTTGAAGGACTGAGATGTAGTTCCATGTGAAGACCTGAGTTTCGATCACCAAATCTGCAGAAAAAAAGTTTTTTGATATCTGGATCGTTGCCTTTTTATCAGTTATGGTATAACTGTATCATACATTTGACAATAGGTATACTTAACAGAATCATAGAATCACACATGAATGTTCCATTGATTATCCATTACCTGCTAGATAATTTTGAAACATTATCTTTTATTCTTTAGTAGACTGACAATCTATATTTTATTTTCTCTGTTTTACCAGGGAGAAAAATGAGACCTGGGACTTTAAGTGCTTTGTATTTTCAGTAATACAACTAGAATTCCAGCCCAGGTTTGACCTAACTGCTTCATTTGGGCCTTTCCCTTAGTCACTTTCTTCCTCCACTCCTGTTAGAGCCATAAGGTCCATTTCAGGGTTATCTAGCCCATCAGCCTTGAAGATAAGCAAACTAAAATTCAGACAAGTAACTTGTCAAGGTCACTTGTAGTCAGTTCATAATGCCTTTGCGTAATTTTGAGCATCCTCAAATATTACATATTTCTCTCAGCTGGTCAAAGGTTTTCAAATACCACTTTTTCCAAAAGTTTGAGATACCACATAATGCATGGTAGTATTTCTGGAATTCTAGTGAATTGTATCTATCAGGCAGCATCTTCAGACTTGCATTGTGGTTCATTCTCATTCTCTTTATCCTTAAATGCTTATCTTTGTTGGCTGACTTTTACTTCTTATTCCTCTACAGTCTGTCATTAAATACCACAGACATTATGCTGTAAAATTGTCCTTTGATGAGTATACTGTTCATTTTAAGCATATAAAATATGCCCAATTAAAGATTTTGGTTCAATGCTGAGTGTAAGTTTTCTCTAAATAAGTATTAGTCATCTCATTTTTTTCTCTCTTCCTTGTGATGTAGTCCTAAGCAATTATAAGCTAAAATTTATTGAGCAACTGTTAACTCAATTTATTTAATTCTTCTAAAAACCTAAGTGATGGTTGTTATCTCTCCACTTTTATATTTGAAATCAAGTCTGTTGTAAGAAGTTAATTTCTGAAAAATCCCAAAACCGTATTCTACATTCTACAGGGGAAAACTTGATTTTTACCTCCCATGCACCTGTTTTTTGCTTTCGATATTCCTTAGCTACCAAATACACAATTTCTCCTTTTTATCCTTTTTAAACAAAAGATGTACAAAATGATGTAGAATGTGTTCTCAGAAGATAAGAAAGTCTGGAGCTGGGACCCCATTTGAAAATTTAGAATCACTAGCTCCAGAGGGAAGGTGGGGTAGGGGCATGTTTGCACAAACCACTGGTGCCCTTTCCTCAGATGAGATACAGGAAGAGGCTACATCTAGATGGATGTGAGATAAAAGGAGCTTATCCCAGCTGGATTTAATTAAAAATTTGTTGGTCCAGCTATATAATTCTGGAAGCAGTCTGGTATCCTTTTCTGCATTTACAAATTTGTACATAATTTCTAAGATACTTCCTTAGTAACCAACTTTCTAGGAAAAAAAATGACCTATTTGTATCGTGGACTATATCTTGAAATTATGTCATATCCCCAGATAGATGTTATGGAGGGCTTCCATTGCCCTTGAGGATAACATCTTACTTTTTAAAAAGCTGTTCCCACACCCATTATTAGTTTTCCTTCTTCAGTATCTGTCAATGAAGCCTTGGCCAGTTCAGTTCTTTCACTGACTTTTTGTACCACTCTAACCCATCCCTACCCTTCTGATGTCTTCTTTGTCCAATCTGATTTTTTTTAACTTCTTTTTGTGGTGAGCTTTTCCCTCACTATGAGATCCCTAACTTTCTGGCCAGTGTTTTCATAGGCACTTTCATAGTGTTTTCTTTCTCCTTCACACTTATATGATCCAAAGTTATTATTTCTGTTCTTAACTCACATCAATATTTCACCCCCCCAACTGTACTTCTAAATCCTGTATCCATTTCAGTTTGAACTTCTATAACCCACACACAGTATGTATCAAGTTTGAGATGCACAGGAATAATTGCATGATCTTAGTAAAACAGGTGTTGATTCAGATTGGGTAGAACCTGAGATTCTGCATTTCTAATATGGTGGTATTGCTAAATAATGCTAATCCAAGGACTACAACTTGAGTGGCAGTCTAACAATGCCTATACACCTTGGTCCCTTTCAGTTTCTCTTTTGGCATCCATTTCCAAGATCTGCCTTTTCCTGGAGCCCTTCTAAATTACACTAACATGAACACCAAATTCATAGGCATTTGCTTCTTAGTCTGCAGCCTACCATCAAAATTAAAATCATAAACTGTGTTCCTCATCATTGGCTGTCAGGTCTCAGTCTTTCCTCCCTACATTTGCATCAGTTTCAGCACTAGTACAAATCTGTGCAAAGCAAATCAGCATGACTGATGTAGTTTTTTGGTTAAGGCACTTTATATTTCTTTCCTTTTTGTTCTTCACAGTGGCCAGCACTGGATTGAACACACCTTATGTAGACATCCTGTTGGTTTATAATGATTCCTCTGCTTGCTCCTAGAATCCTACTTGTGGAGTCTCGACTTCACTGGGGAAAAGTTCTGTCAGGCTTGTCTTCACTGTTGTCCCAACACTTAAAACAGGAGTTAGTACATAGTACATGCCTAATATTTTCTTTCAGAGACACATGGTTAAGTAAAAATTACAAAATTGAAATTCCATCTCTGAAACTGTTTATCAGCCCAAGTAGAAAAACTACTCCTTCTTCAAAAGTCTTATAAGGACTCTGTTCTTCATCTAATTTTTCAGTGTTTCTAAAAGGATAGTCACAAACTTCTTGCATCAGAACTCTCTTGAATGCTTGATAAAATATTGATTCCTAGCCTCCACTACAACCCTATGGAATGAAATCTCTCTAGAAAGTAGAGCCTGGCAGTCTATACACTGCATATTCAATTTGAGGATCTCTGATATCAGCTCTTAGGTCTTTTAGAAGTGCTAATGAAAAATAAAATATCAAAGAATTGTCACAATAGAAAAACAAGTGATCTCCCTAAATAATTATGAATTACCTTTCTGGTTTATTTTTTCTGGCTTTTATTTTCTCCCATAGCAGTATCTTGCTTGTTTGTTTGTTCCAAAATTTTGCCTTGAGCCATTTGAAAATTGAAGTCATGACCAATTTTTAAGAATTATAGTAAATAGTTGTGTAAAAACATTCAAAGTAAACTATATGTTTTAGAGTTAAGTTGAAAAAGTAGGTGCTCTATTCTTTTATTTAGAAATTGGAAATTGTAAGTGATAGAAGGAGAAAAAGAAAACACTAGCAAAACTGAAACGAACATATGTGTTCTCTTTAGTTTTGTGGTTATAAGAGATTAGTGATGATGAGATCCAAAGACTAGTCACACTGGGGGTCATTCCCAAGGCACACTGGAAAATTCCTACTAGATGAGGGACTCAAGAATGTCTTTGCATCTTTGAAGAAGAGAAATTGCCGTCCAGAGACCTGTAGTCTTGGGAATGTTAATGATTGATCTTGTTGAATATATGGTGGTCAGTTTTATCAATTACTCTAGTTTCATGTATATTTGAAAGTAAACATAATGATCTGTTGTATACCCACATTCATGGTGACATTATTTAAAATAGCTAAAACAGAAATGACCCAACATATACCGACAAATGAAATGACTAGAACATTAATAAGCCTTGAAAAGGAAGGAAATCCTTTTTAATATTTTAGTTTTTAAAATATTTTATAGAGGCAAGATGTTACCATGTTGCCTAGTCTGGCTCCCATTTCCTGGGCCCAAGTAGTTCTTCCTGCTCCCCTGTGTTCTATAGGCAAAAGAAAATTTTCTCCTGGTGAACCTTGGGGATATGTTGAGTAAAATAAACTGCTGATGAAAAGAAAAATACTACATGATTCCATGGTTCTAGTTATATAAGAAACTAAGAAAAGTCAAAATCATAGAGGCATTGCCTAGCAAGCGCAAGGTCCCTGGTTTGATCCCCAGTAACCACATGCAACAATACTGGGAGTGGTAACTCATGCCCACCAGCAATCAGTACCACGTACCACAATGCTCGGCGTGATGGCTCATGCCTGTCATCCCAGCACTTGGAAGGCTGGGGCAGGAGGAGGACTGCTGAGTTCCAGGGTAGCCTCGGATACATCGTGAGCTCAGGGCCAGCCTGAACTACAAAGCCCCTATCTCAAAAACCTAAAAAAAAAAAAATCATAGAGGCAAATAACAGAATGGTGGTTCCCAGTGGTTGAGACAAGGGGAAATAAGAAATTATTATTTAATGGTTTAGAGTTTCTTTAGCAATGAGTAACGCTCATGATTGCATTACATTATGAATGTATTCTATATCACTAAAATATGGCATTAGAAATGGTTGAGATAATAAATTTATGTTACATGTATTTTACTACAGTAAAAAAGGGAGAAAAATTATGCGAACCTAGCCTACTAATGGCGGAGAGGGTTTATGTAGGACTAGGATATGCTTCAGATAGCAGCAGAGTGATGAAGAGGACTGACCAATGCTGCTTTAGGAGCATGCTTTGTATCATGAGTGCTGTATTCATGTATCACCCACTCTGTAGACAAATAGCACGATCCAACTATCTGATGTATGTTCCATCTTGCCAAAAACTTAGAAGCTTTTGTATACAGATAAATGGAAAGTCCTATATTTTAAAGAAAGACTTACTAAGTAGGTCCTAATACAAATGATGTTAGATTTTATGAATCTGAAGGAAATTGGAACAATATGTCTCCATGATTAAAGATCAAAAGAAAGTGACCTGGCTATCAGGTCAGGTTTTTTCTACTTAAGAATTTTACAGAGATTGCAAGAGTCATTTTGATGTTAAAGAGATAAGTGTTAGAGAATTTAAGTTTAAAGGATAAGCAAGAGTTTTCTCAATACATCAAAGGCTGAATAATCCAATCTTAGAATCATAGCCAGAAAGTCGGTAAAATAGTACATTTGTCTGGAAACAGGAAAAGTCCAATTAACCAGTGGTACCAGTGAGGAATAACTACAAAGAAGGTAGCACATTAACCTTCTGAGACAAAAACAGAAATTAACCTTAGAGGAAGTGGAAACTATGGTGCAGGGATGCACTTGTAATCCCAGCATTCTGGGAGGCTGAGGTGGGAGGATCCCAAGTTCCAGACTAGCCAGAGCGATTTAGCAACTAAGAGATCTTGTCTCAAAATAACCCATCAATCAATGAAAGAAAATAATAAAAGGGCTAGAAGATGTAACTCAGTACAAAGGCCCTGTTTTCAATCTCCAGTAAGAAGGAATGGGAGGGGAAGGAATAGCTCAGTGGTACTGAGCCTGTCTTGCAAGCACGAGGTCCTGAGTTCAATCCCCTGTGGGGGCGGGGGGACCCAAAAGGAATGAGGAAGGGAAGAGAAGAAAGACATGGATGTTGTTTTTGATGATGGTTATGATATTATTGCAGATGATATTACTGATATTATTTCAGGAATTGGAAATCCTAAAAGATATCACTATATTAGCTGTATAAAGGTTTCAGACCTCAACTGAAGTTTCTTATCATTGCCGTTATTCTTGAGCACAGTGAATTGAATTGAAATTGAACTGAATTGAATCAGACAAGTTATGGAATGAGAAGGGAAAACCAAGCAAGGTAAGAGACATGAAGGGAAAATAAGCCCCAGAGTTTATATGCGTCAAGTAAGAACACACTAAAAATGGTTTATTCTGTTATGAGCAACTCAGTTCCAGATGTGGGACAGCTGGAGAGAGTTCAAAGGAAAGCAGCAAGAAGAGAATTAGACCAAACAGAACTGGGAAGCATATGAAAGACAGCAGCCTTTGAGAATGTAATTCACAATGTGAGTCCTTTTCTAACTTATGGCAAGGGTTAGGAAGTATAAGAAGTTCTTTTATATATAATTCAGTTTTCCCTTGATATCCAGGGTGGTCATTCTCTAAATGTGGAGTAGTTACAAACAGCCAGGAGAAAAAGTTTGTGAATGTAGCCAGGGTAGACACTGAGCTGTCCTGAAAGACAGGGTGCAGTAAAGGTAAGGAGATATCTGTGGAAGCCTGAGCTTTACAAATTAAAGGACTGCCTACGGTGAAAGTGTTAGGAGTTCCATCCTTGGAGGCAAATTGAAATTTTCTTAAGTTGAACTGGTCCTAGAAGTTTTATTATTAGGAATCATCCTGAGTCTGCCAAAGAGCTGCCTGGGATTACCTAATGGGTTTCTTCCATCTAGTCCTGTGATTCATCCACCCTAGCCTTTGGTGGTACATAGTTGAGTCACTGCTGAATGTGGCTGTCTTATTAAATGGGGAATTAAGGGCTATTAAAAATGATTTGCTGTTAGTCTCAGATTAAAGAAAGCAGACCAATTTACAATTACAGTTGTCCTGGTCCAAAATAAAATGCAAATTGTCAAAATGTAACAGTTGAAGCAAGAGTGAACCTGAGTATCCCTCCTCTGGCATTCTTTATAAAGAACGGAAGTTGCTGAGATTGTGTAATTTGAGCAGTCTTCTCTCACCTGCTAGGGAGACAAGTGTCCCCAAACTGAAAGATTCAGAAGTTGTTTATAAATCTGTAGCGTTAATTTACAGTGTTATCTAGCATTGAGACCTCTGTATTCCCTTAAAATGCAAAAAAGATTAAATCAAATAATGATGTTCTTAGAATATGTAGTGGGCATCTGATAATTTAAAGTAGGTAACAACCTACAAATTTCATAAACAACACTGAATTACCAGATGATTACAGAAATATCTTAAGAACCAATCTATTGTTGAATATTTATAATCTACATGATATTGTATACCATCCTGAAAACAATAAGAACCAACTGATGTATAACTGGTAATTTTTTTTTTTTTTTGAGACAGGGTCTCGCTTTATAGTTCAGGCTGGCTCTGAGCTCACTATGTAATCCAGGCAAGCCTCGAACTCAGCAATCCTCCTGCTTCTGTCTCCCAAGTGCTGGGATTACAGGCATGAGCCACCACGCCCGGCACTGTGGTATGTGGTATTGATTGCTGGTGGGCGTGAGTCTCCACACCCAGCATTGTATGTGGTTACCGGGGATCGAACTCAGGACCTTGCGCTTGCGAGGCAGGCGCTGGAACCACTGAGCTAACCCTCTGGCCTTAACTGGTAATTCTTGTATTAGAAGAAACAGTGAAATTCATCAGTTACATTTTATATCTGGAGAAACTAATTAGAAGTAATTAAGTCCTTACTTTATGATCACTTGGTGGCCATCCATACTGCCCAGCAGTACTAAAAAATTAACTAATCTCTTCAGAGGTTCCTGTTCTTGAGCCTGCCTCCCTCCCATACCTCAGTCATCCCTCAAACATAGCCTTTAGTACTGTGTGCAGAACAGTTAGCCCCCAATTTATTAAAACACTATTACCACTAGCTGTTTGGTTTTAAGAAAATAAAAAATTAGTGAATAAAAATCTGAGGAAAACAGCCAGTGAAATGTCCTGGGAATGTCCTGTCCAGAGCTAGCTAATTTTGGTTTGATTTCTTGTGCCACTAAAGTGCCCCAACTACCTCTCCACCACTGCCTCATGGCTCCCCAAATTCCTAGAGTCTCCTTCTGAAATCCTATCCTACTCATACACATCTTTTTTCCTATTAGAAAAACTCAGGTTCCTTGCCTATCTTCAAAAATGCTCAGTGATTTCCTCAAGCTTATTTTCTTTTTCAATACTTTCTATTATTACATGTTTATAGTACAGTGGCCCCTCAAGTTACAACTGGCCTGACATACTAACAACTTTGGTTACCACTGGAATTTTAGTTTTAACTTACAATCAGAGTCTTGAGTTATGACCCAGATGCCAGCTGCTTGAGTTTCTAGTTATTGTCAAATACAGATTTAACCCTTCAGGAGTTCTGGAAGGAACTTCACTCTTATACCTTTCCTATGAAAAATCCTGAGCCAGTGTCACTCTCTACGGACTCAGATTTGTCCAGAAGAAAGCATGGCCTAAAATTACACAGGAGAGAGATTTTGAAGATGTGTAGAGGAGCCTGACTGACCTGAGTTACAACCAAAGCTCATGAACAAAATGAGTTAAGTCAAGGATCCACTGTGCTTAATGATCACATTCACTGTGGGGAGTTGTCACATGTACATTACATCCTAATTTTAATACTTTTCCTATCTTTCCCCTTTTAAATAATTAAATTAACTTTTCTAGGAGTCCAGAATAAAAAGTGATAATTTTCATTAGGACTGTATTGAAATATACTTTCTACTATTCATATACTACTAGGTGCCTATACCCTGTGTTACCAGAGTACTGATAGCTGCCCTTGAAGACTCAGGCACTAGAATATCCTTGTTTATACTCTAATTCAATGACTGATATTTCCTGGTGCCTTTTTTGCTTAAGTTGTGTCCAATGTTGGTTGCCTTGGGTTGAAAATAAAACTTAAAACCCAAGGATGACGGGCTGGGGCTACAATATAGCCATTGCATTCCTTATTTAAGATGGAGTTTTATTCTTGCCACTAGATCATTAACTAAATTGGTCTCTAAATGAGTAATGGTATATAGTATGTAGATTACAATATGTAGAACAAAGAAATGGTCAAAAGAAACTCCAACTTGATGACTTTGCTTTTACTTACATAACTCAACATGCAATACTATAATGTATAACAACATAAAACTACAGTATTTATGGTACAATCAGCAAAAATTACAGTACTGTATAAATAAAAAGAAAAGACTTTGAGTTTCTATAAAAAAGACATACAGGTGTACAGAACTGTACCAAAAGGGGGGGGGTTATATGTCTGAACAGCATTCCTAGATCAGTTAAGTTAGAACAGTCATTAACTAGATTGTTAAATGAGGAACATTTGTAATACCATTGTCATATACTCTTTAAATTATATTTTATTTATATTTTAAATAATTATACTTTAATTATTTAAATAATTTATATTTTAAACAATTATATTTATTACTCAGTGTTCCCTAGCGTAATGTTAAAAAAAAAAAATCATAGAGCTGGGAATGGTGGCTCACACCTATAATCCCAGCACTTGGGAGGCAGAGGCAGGAGGATTGCTGAATTTTAGTATATGTGCTGCTGAAGCGAGCACTGAGGATTGCTGAATTCAAGGCTTGCCTGGGCTATATACTGAGCTCAGGGCCAGCCTGAACTACCAAGCAAGACCCTGTCTCCAAAAAAAAAAAAAAATCATACACATTAGGAAATTGTGTGATTTGATTTGACTTGATTTTTTTGCTGACTCCAGCTATTACAGTTTCATTTTTGACCCCTAGATTTCTTTTCTGCCATTGTGATGCGACCAGAGTCTACTCTGTAGAACTGAAGCCCACTTAGTTTACATAATTCACATAAGTAATCTCATTCCTTCAGTAATTTCCTCTGGCCAGAGATGCAGAATGGTTCTAGAGAGGCTCTTTAACATGTTCTTGGAGTGATTTGATTTGGAATTTTCTTTTCCTTAAATATTTAAAATTTAAAAATCATTGTACTAGGTAGGAAAGGAGACTCACTGCTCTAATCTTAGTCCATCATTGCTTCCCTCTTATCTGAAGGCTTTGTAAATAACCCACAGCAAGTGAGGAAAACTGAAGTTGAGCAAGGAGAGTATTAATTTTTTGATAACTTCTTGTATCTTTCCCTCTAAATCCTTTCCTTGAACCACTAATGTCTTCTAATTAGAAAAAAAAATTGTTTGTGCCCTGGGTAGGTATAGTAAGCATAGTACTTAAAATTAAGGATTAAAATCAGGGCTTAAGTGTCTAGTAGACCTCTCTTGGAATTCTGTCTCAGCCATTTAGATTTTTGAATCCTTTCTTCATCTATGGAATGAAAACCTAACACCACTTTAACTACTTTGTCATAAAGAATGAAGATAATAATACAGAGTGCCCCTCAACATGTACTGGGGATCAAACTCAGGATCTTGTACTTTTGAGGCACACACAGTACCACTGATCTAAATCCCTGGCCCCCAGTACAGACTGTCTTGCATGTGTCTGGCACTACTTAGATGTTAGCTAAAATAGTGACTATGGACTGCTTATCAGAGTACAAGGAAATGGGGAAATAGAAGAGAGAATGTACTTGAGTTGCTTTGGTATTTTTACAAAATGTGCGTTGGACCAGATAAACAAGGAAAGGCAATAAATAGTATCATTTAGAAATAGTGTGTTAACTATTTCACAATATCAATCAGGCATTCTAGAACACATTTATAACTTCTGTTGCTTATATCAGAGAAAATATATGATATTTGCACATCTGTGACCTATTTACTTCTCTTTAGTAAATATTCATAGGGTAATGGGGCTTAGGGATAAATAATGAAAGAAAAAAATTGATTTAAAAAAAGGAAACAATGCTGTGTATATAGGGGTGGGAGGGAGGTACAGTGGGTAGAGGAGGGAGAAAAAAAATGAGAATTAAGTTGTGTCATATACTGGCACAAATTCTCAATGTGGAGTGTAATTGTGATGTGTATATATAATATACCAATAAAAAAAGAAAAAAATGTGTATAGTTGCCAGTGAAATCATTAGTGCTCAAAAGGATAATTCAGTTTTAAAATAGTACTAAAAGAAAGTAAAACCAAGGCTTTAATTTTGACACTTAAGCAAAGCAGCAGATAGTTATTGAATAAATTATGTGAGCATCTCTTGCTGGAGAAAATGCCTGCTGGAGAAAATGCCTCCAATTTTGTATACCTATTGCCTAATAGGAAGCACTATTTACAGTATAGTGAAGAAGGAAGGTTTTGGACTCAGGCTAGCCAGAAATTTTTCTAACTTTGTGACTATACTTTGACAGCCCTGACAAAAATATAAACTAAAGTAGGTGCTGCATTGTAGGCTTAATAACAAATACAGGTGATACAGATAAAGGTGTGGCACCTAGTGTGTAATCAATAAATGGTAGATGTTGTAATTTACACTAATCTGTGTTTCCTTCTGCAGTTAAAGCAGTTGTATACACCTCTGGATGTGCTATTCTGAAAGCACAGAGTTAGAACATACTTTGTTTTGACAGAATTTTCCTTTTTAATTTCTTTTGTGGTAAGCTGAAAAATGTGACCCTGGGTTATGATTCTGCCCCCTTTCACTATTTTATGTGACTTTTTAAAATTGAATTCTTTATTGGTACAATTTATATACATCTCACAATCACACATAACATTGGGGAATTTATACCAATATATGACACAAGTTAATTCTCATTTTTACCCATATCCCTACCCACCCAAACCTCCCCACCCCCTACATAACATGCTCTTTTATTTTCTTTCAGAATCACATTTATTCCTTCCCCTTATTATGTTCCCACACCAAATTTCCTTTGGAAATTTCACCATTCTACAAAAACTGTCATACTTTCTAGATAGAGCTCATTTCCATCTACAGGTGCTCATATCAAAGAGAAGATCTGGTATTTGCCTATCTCTGATCTATTGATTTCACTTAGTGTGTCCTCCAGGTGTATCCATTTGCACATAAATGAATTGATTTTGTCATTCTTTATAGCAGAATAATACTCCATTTTTATAAAAAAAAAAAACCACATCTTCTTTATCCACTCTCCAGTTGATGGACATTTGGGTTGTTTCCAAGATTGAGCTATCACGAACTGAGCTGCTATGAACAAGGACGTACATCTGTCTTTCCAATGTGATTTTTAAAATTCCTTTGGGTATATTCCTAGCAGGGGGATAGCAGGGTCAAATGGGACCCTTAGTCCTAGTTTTCTGAGAAATCACACAGATCTCCATAATGGTTGCATAAGTCTGCAATCCCACCAACAGTGGAAAAGGGTTCCTTTCTCCCCACAGCCTCGCCAGCATTTATTGTTGGTTGATTTTGTAATAGCAGCCATTCTTTGTGGAGTGAGATAGAATCGCAGTGTTGTTTTCATCTGCATCTCTCGAATGACAATGATGTTGAACATTTCTTCATATGCTTCTTAGCTGCTTTGACTTCTGCCTCTGAGAAGTGTCTGTTCATTTCAAATGTCCATTTTTTAATTGGGTCTTTAAATTTGGGGAGGCTGATCCATTTAAGTTCTTTATATATTGTAGATAATAGCCCTTTGTCTGATAAACAGCTAGTAAAGATTTTTTTCCCATGTTGTTGGTTGTCTTTTAGCAGTGCCAGTGACTCCTTTTGCTGTGCAGAAGCTTTTCATTAGGATGAGATCCCATTTTTTGATTCTTTCTGCTAGTTCTTGTGCTATAGAGGTTTATTCATAAAGTCTCTGCCTAAGCCAATGTCTCCAAGAGTTTTACCTAACCTGTTTTCCAGCAGGCTTACTGTTTCTGTTTTAATGTTTAAGTCTCATATCCATTGAGAATTTAGTTTTGTGCATGGTGAAAGAGATAGGTCTAGCTTTAGTTTTTGGCAGGTTAAAGCCCAGTTTTTCCAGCACCATTTGTTAAAGAGGCTGTCTTTCCTCCATTGAGGATGTTTGGCTCCTTTGTCAAACATAAGGTGGCTTAGTGTATCTGAGGTTGTTTCTGGATCTTCTAATCTCTTCCACTGGTCCTTGGGTCTATTACTTTGCCAGTACCATGCCGTTTTTATCACAGTGGCTTTATAGTAGTTTTAAATTGGGGATTGTAATACACCCTGCCATGTCGTAGTTGCTTAGAATTGCTTTTGCTATTCTAGGTTTCTTGTGATTCCAGATGAATTTTTGGATTATTTTCTCTAGCTCTGTGAAGTATGGTGTTGGGATTTCAATCGGAATTGCCTTGAATCTGTATGGTAGTTGTGGGAGTATAGCCATTTTGACGATGTTGGTTCTCCCTACCCAGGAACAAGGGATATCTCTCCACTTTCTGATCTCCTTTTCTATCTCATTTTTCAGAGTCCTGTAGTTTTAAGAGTAGAGTTCTTTCACTTCCTTTGTTAGGTTGATTCCTAGATATTGCATTTTTCTGGGTGCTATTGTAAAAGGGATTGCCTCCCCAATTTCTCTTTCAGTGAATCTGTTGTTTGTGTAGACAAAGGCTGTTGATTTTTGAGCATTAACCCTGTGTCCAGCAACTCTACTAAATTCGATAATTAAGTCTAGCAGTCTATTGATTAAGTTTTTAGGGTCCTCTAGATAGAGTATCATATCATCAGCAAATAATGACAGTTTAACTTCTTCCTTTCCTATCTTTATTCCTTTTATATCTTTGTCCTGCCTGATTGCTATGGCTAATGTTTCTAGCACTATATTGAACAAGAGTGGTGACATCAGGCATCCTTGTCTCATTCCTGATCTTAGTGTAAAAGTTTTCAGTTTTTGCCCATTAAGTATGATGCTGGCTGTTGGTTTCTCATAAATAGCTTGCATTAAATTAAGATAAAGTCCATCTATTCCAATGCTCTGTATTTTATGTGACTTTTACATGAGTTGCATTATTCAAGGACTTTGTTCCTCTCTCTCTGCAGAAAATATCTGCATAAAAATTTCAAAGAATACTGAAATTAACATTCTTCTTGTCTGTAAGTTTTCCTTTAATTGCTGTGGGAAGTGAAAGAATTGGGGAATAGATACCAAGTGAGGCTAAGAAGATTTCCAGTGTCCAGTCATTCAAACACCAGTGTGGACAGTTAGTGTCAGAAGTCTTATTTTTACTGCTAACCATCAATGCCTGTGACAGAAATGTTGTCTCACTTGTACAAGTGCCACTACTTTAAATATGTGAGTACCATGTGATTTTTAAAAATATAAATTACATTATAACCATTCCTGAATTGGCAGTAACTTTTGAGTCATACCTATTTTCTTAGGCTATTGGTACTAAGCACTATACCACTTTTAGGAGTTTAGGAGTTGATTGTCCCCTCAGTACCTCCCTGCCCCCCGCCACCACCATATTGAAAGGTTTGGTAACACACGAATAAGCCTTTGTTAATGTGTTGGCCAGGAACTAAGCACATTAAATAAAGTTTTTGTTTCTGGAATGGTTGAGGCTGGAGAATCTTCCTTCTTATTCTGAGTGATTATGACTCAGAAGTTCCACTTAAGTGGTGCACTTTCTATCTTTCATCTTAAGAACATAAAATTCTCTAAGTAGAAATAGACAGGAAGAAAATGAGTAACTGGGGAGAGTGAGGGTGGGACCTGCCCAAGGTCATGCAGGGCACCAGTAGAAGCATTGCACAAAGAGAACCAGATTCTCCTGACTTGAATTCATTGTTCTCAGACCTTTCTTCCAGGGATTTGATAAGACTCTTTTCTTCTCTAATTTCATCATCAAAGAGCTTGGGTCTGAGATACTTATATTTTGTGCTGGTATCTTTCAAAATATGATATCTTCTATCAGTGAGGTCAATCGTTTGGGTTAGTTTATTTTGGCTAAGTTGTGTGGGCTTAAGTTTTGAGGTTATATTGATCTATATTCCATAAAAACTCAGCCCAGGTATCATGACACCAATTTGAAGGGAATACTTTCAGATTAAATAGGAACCGACCACAGAGTAATGACTGACAGTCTTTTTTCATTCCCCACATAGGAAAAATCACTGTGCAAAATCATAATTCACTGCTCTGCTAAAGTAAAAAGAAACACTATAAAGGTATATTTTTTCTTGCCTGTGTCTTGATTTACCAGTATTCACACTATAATTTGGGAATAAAGATATACTACAACTCCCTCATTAGTATCTTGGTAATTAATTTCTGTTTTTTTAATTAAAAGTGAAATATTTAATGTAGTCTAGCAGCAAACCAATTCACCACTGGATATAAATACTTGAACAGAAAAGAAAAATACATTCTCCTTAAAAGATAACCCTAGAAATAAATATGATACAGAAAGAAAATAAAAGAGCATGTATAAAGGGGGGAGGAGGGGGGAGTGGGTAGGGATATGGGTAAAAATGAGAATTAACTTGTGGCATATACTGGTACAAATTTCCCAATGTTATATGTGATTTTGAGATGTATATAAATTGTACCAATAAAGAATTCAATTAAAAAAAGATAACCCTAGAGAGATTTCATAAAAGCTAAGCAACATCTATATGTTGCTGACTCCCACGTTGGTCTCTTTTCCTGTACCGCTTTGCTCCTAGATACTAATGTTTGTGAACCACCATTATTCCTGCCTTAAATTCAACATGCCAAGAAAGAGTTGAGCTCATTCGTTCTTGAATACATCTTTAATCGAATTATACTGTGTAACACTTCTATGTATCAAATAATCTTTTAGGACAGTCTATGGGGCTGCTTTCCAGACTTATCTTCTCTACATTTGCCTATCATTTTTCTCTGGAAATTTGTTCACACTAATCCCTTGCTTAAATTTGAAATGCTTCCTCACATCTCTAAGACTAAACATTCTGATTCTTTTGCCACACTGAAGGCCTTCTGTGACTTAGCCCTCACCTCATTTATTCTCAGCCACTTGGGCTCACAGCATGGAAGAACATGAAATAGCCCAGTGAAATGTCGTTTTTTTAATTGAATTCTTTACTGGTACATTTTATATACAGCTCACAATCACGCACAACTTTGGGGAATTTTTACCAGTATATGACACAAGTTAATTCTCATTTTTAACCACATCCCTACCCACCGAAATGTCATTTTTTAAAAGGGACATGTCATTACTGTGCTCTCAGAGCATTTGCAAGGTAATCCCTCTACCTGCATACCCTTCTTCTCTACTCTAGATCAGCCCAAGCCTGCCTTTGACATATCATTTATCAAACTATTTCATCACTTACTTGCTTATATATCTACCCTGTCATTTCACCCTACTACACTCTCAGTGGAAGGACATGTCTCATTTGTGTTTCTGCTGCCTGTATCTAGCCTAATACCTAGAACATGGGAGGTGCTCAAATAACATTTATTAATAGATAAGTGAAAGAATAAAGAAGTCAGTTTCTTTCCTTCTGATAAATAGCACATTAATGGAACACAGATTAAATCCAGGACTCCAGATCTTAGTACTGGTAGGTAGCTTTCCTGGATGGAAACGTGTGGCTTCTTAATTTCCTTTTTGCCATTTTTATTATCATAGCTACACAGCCAACCAACCTGTACAGAACCAGGGATTCTGGCCAAACAGCTATACTGATGTCCCTAGACCTATCAGCAGCCTTTTACAGGTCAGGTCAGAATGTCCCAATCACCACCCACCTGCAGGCCCTGTGGCAGATTGTGTCTCAGCTGGCTGCCGTCCTTTCACAGAGGAGTCACAGACACACTTCTGCTTTAATTCCTTCAGTTTTCAAACTCTTCCTCAACAGGACACTTAGCACTGCCATGGGCCTAGAGGCTTCTAGTGTCTTTCTGAAGGTGGAATTGCTAAATACTGCCATGAAGGGCAACAGAATTACAAACAGAGCATTTTACAGTCTTCCATATGCTTCTTGGTGTGGCCTGCATTGTGAACATGTCACACACTTACCAAGGACTTAGGGTACCCTTAAAGTCTACGGTCCTTTTAGTGTTGTATATAACAAAGGGAACCCTTTGCAAGGGGTTCACAGGCCAACTCTCTGGGAGTGCAATGGTCAGATGAGTAAAACTGTGACCTTTCCCAAAGTACACAGTCAGCAGATCCAGTCTCAGCTGGCTGAGACTGGAGCTGTTCTTAGTGTCTGTACTGATTAGAAGCTGCTGGTGGATCTTTTAAGTAGTATTTCTGCACACTTTCCTTCTTGTCTTCTCTTAATAAATGGACATAGGAGAAAGATATTAGGAGACAGGGGAAACATTGGCATTGTAGGTATAAAGAAAACTTTAGAGCTGAAATGGAGGATGCCGTTACCCTGATATTCAGGCCCATACAACCTCTTCTTTCCACACAGCTATCACATGGGGAATACTCTGATGCCTTATTCACAGCTGCATTGTTTCTGACCTCTCTGAGGTGCACATAATCATGTGATCTCTCTTACTGTTACAAATCACCTTTTAGTGGCCTGTTACCATCTCATGCACAGAAGGAAAATGGAGGAAGACTTTATTTCAGCAAAGAATCCAGTTCATTTTTTTCTCACAGACTTTGCTGATGCTTAATGATCACAAATGATTTCCTCAAGATTCATCGAGACTAATTAATTGTACTACAATCTTGTAGTTGCCTGAAAGTCCATATGTAACAAAGCAGAGATTGTTAGTATATCCATTTATAAACTGAACATTTTAAGTTCCGTAAGAACATAGCTTTTTGTTCACTATTTTGCAACTGCTAGAACTATGCTTATCACATTCATTCACTGAGATATCTATTCATTGAATGAATTTATAAATTGGTAAACAAAAGCACAACTGATATTATGTTGCTAATTTTCCTTCTAGCACAGGTCTATACAAGAGAATAAACTGAAAATATTACATAGTGACTGTTAGAATTCTGCCATTATCTCAAATGTCTGTTTTTTATCTCTACTCAGAGACAAATTTTTCCAAGAAAAAAAATGAGCAAAGAAGAACTTTCATTTGCATCATCCATAAGTTACCTCTACCACTATATGAGATAAATTCATCAGAAAGGCTGGCCATGTTTCACATATTACACCTTAGGGTATTTTATTGAGGAAAATAATCAGCTTGTAATCTTTTTTTTTTTTTTTTTTTGAGACAGGGTCTCGCTTTGTAGCTCAGGCTGGCACTGAGCTCACTATGTAGCCCAGGCAAGCCTCGAACTCCGCAATCCTCCCGTCTCTGCCTCCCAAGTGCTGGGATTACAGGCATGAGCCACCACGCCCAGCACTGTGGTATGTGGTATTGATTGCTGGTGGGCATGAGTCTCCACACCCAGCATTGTATGTGGTTACCGGGGATCAAACTCAGGACCTTGCACTTGCGAGGCAGGCACTGGAACCACTGAGCTAACCCTCTGGTCCAGCTTGTAATCTTATAAAATGTCATTTTTATTTTCTCCGATTAAGACTTAATTGACTCTTCTAGGTACTTGAACTTCTTAGCTGCTATGCCATTGACTGCTCATTTTTCTCTTGGCTACACCAAGCTGGACAGCACAATAGCAGTGTAAGGCGACCTGCTAGGAGGCTAGTACATGATGGTGCCTTGTTAAAATATAGGCTCTACCCAATTTATAGATAAGTTGGAAAGTCAGTATGTGATTTGTTTCTACGGGAAAATAGAATCTACCTTATATACAGTGTTTTGGGCCGGGATGTAGCTCAGTGACACTATGCCTGCCTTGTACACAGTGTTTTGTATGTTAAATCAGTGTCCCAGAAAACCAAAAGGCTAGCAGAGCTAAAAACACACTCATTGCATTTCTCACTTCCAGGATCCCCATGATCTCTGAACTATGATCCTGTTGTTTAGGGAGGCGTCTGGTGAATCAGAGGCGTGTTGCAGAGGGTGGGGGCTGGTAACAAGGGAAAGTAAGAAAATAGTAATTATTCAGCATTATTGTACACAGGCCCTCTGTACCATTTTTTTTCTTGTACTAAAACAGTGTTATTTGTTGTTTATTTATTTAATCATTTAGTTACTTACTCGTCAGGTATTTATTGAGTAGTCACTACACAATAAGCTCTTTTGTGGACAGTGAGCATCATTCCCTCCCTTTATGGATTCTAGTTGGGAGAGAGACTTCATAAAAGAAGGAATGACAGGGCCTGGAGATTTAGCTCAGTGGTTCCAGCGCCTGCCTCGCAAGCGCAAGGTCCTGAGTTTGATCCTGGTGACCACATACAATGCTGGGCGTGGTTACTCACGCCCACCAGCCATCAATACCACATA
>PVIC010001359.1:0-93236 GCA_004025085.1 Thryonomys swinderianus | reverse complement strand
GAACTCAGCAATCCTCCTGTCTCTGCCTCCCGAGTGCTGGGATGACAGGCGTGAGCCACCACGTCCGGCATTGTGGTATGCGGTGTTGATTGTTGGTGGGCGTGTCTCCACGCCCAGCATTATATGTGGTTACCGGGGATCGAACTCAGGACCTTGCGCTTGCGAGGCAGGCGCCGGAACCACTGAGCTAACCCTCCGGTCCCCACAGCTGTACTTTTAATAAGCAAAAGTATCATATTCATAAAAGCTAAATAGGTGAACTGGGTGGAGGATTTAGCTCAAGTGGCACCTCACCTACCTTGCAAGCATATACCTGAGTTTGATCCCTGATATGGCCAAAAACCAAACAGACAGACAAAAATAAAGTATAATTTTTCGTAGTTTGGAAAGAATTTGCCTCAAATACAACTCTTTGGTGACATTAGATTACCTGAATTTCATTGCTCAAATGTGGGCAAGAAAAATACTGGAAAACTGGGCATTTCAGAGCATTAAAAATTAATACCACATTTCACAAGAGAGGAATCCAAATGCCAGAAGTGTCAGTGATTGGAGAAAGCAACAGTATCCCACTCTAGCAGGCTAGCAAAGCTGAAAGGGGCTGATAATACCATGTTGTGAGGTGAGTGGGTCACTTGGAAAATGGTGTGGTATTATTTATTCCAACTTATGCTTTACACTCGCAAGTACAGACCACTCAGAAATTGATGTGGACGTGACAGAATCTAACTAGGAGAAACGACAGCATCTGTATTCGCTCCAAGCTGAACAACCCATATGTCCATCAACTAGAGACTGGCTGAACAAACTATCACATAATTCTACACTGAAACATTATAGTATATAGCAAATGAAACAATCAAATTATAGCTATAGGAATAATGTGAATATTGCATGGATTAAAACAGTGTTGAGCAAATGCAGAGAGCACAACTACATACAAAGTGTTTCATTTATATAAAGCTCAGAAGAAAGGACAAATTTAAAAATATATTGCCTAGGGATACATGTCTGAAAAAACAAGAAAGCCAAGGAAACAATTATCACGAAAGTTAGCATGATTATGGGTGACTGCTTTATGCAGGGGTTCCTAAGTACCCATTATTCTGTATAATTATTTTACACATTTAAAGTATATTTTACAAAAATGCTAGAAGTAATTGATACATTTGAGGGGAAATTTTGCCAGATTACAGCACATTGGAATCACTGACAGCAGAAACCAGATGTAGGGTAAAACACTACTCAGTTTTAAGTGTACGTGTGAACCTTGTAAAAATGTCCCTTTGTTATATTAACATAGTACACAGATCTTTAGCATAAATTGATGGGCCAGGGAAAGAAGTGTTACCTGAAACTTCAGTTTTGAATTGACTGTTTTCCCTCCAGATTAATAGGCAATGTAAGGTACCGAAGAGATGCAGAGCAACTTGGAAATGTATGAATTTCCTCCTTTCTGAGGCCAGTTCCAGCTGTCTGTGTTATCAGTGTGGGTGGGTTTCACTGGTAAGCTACTGCAGCCCAGAGCTTGCCATTCTGTCACTCAGGGCCATGCTGCCCTCGCCACTAGGGTCCTCTGGAGGAGCCGCTGAGCACGGGAGCAGCTGAAGCTTTGGAAGGCCTCTGTGTGGTGCACGCTCTCCTGGAGGTGCTCTCCAGGGCGCTGTGGAGCTCCGACCGCTCTTTTCATTCAGGCCCACAAAGCTTCACCTACGAAGTGCTCAGCTTCAGAGTCCCCTAAATTTGCGTTCACCTTTTAATTTCCACCAGTCTCGGGCTGTAGGACAGGAAGAGAGGCAAAAGCAGAAAAGATTTTGTAGCTACATGAGGCCATGGCTTGCTGATCTGATTCTCTGACTTAGTTGGCAAGATACAGAAACGACTAGGTCATGTTAAGACTGTACATTCAATGTTTAACCTGACTCTTGGAATTTTAGGGCAAGGTCAGGAAGTCCAGGTGTAGATTTGGAGCCTGTCCTTCTCTTGCAAGTCCTCTTTCTACCCACTTTTTCTGCAGCACCGTAATAACAATGAGCCTTTGTACCTACCCACCAGGTAAGTTTCTTTGGTCTACTATTTTGCACACGATGGTGGAAGCAGTGGCAGAAACCCTGGCTTCCCAAATTGGTCTGTAATACAGTTGCTCTTACTGTGCCCCCGAAAAGGTGGAAGGGCTTGTAATACCCATCACTGAAGTTTCCAGAGGAGATAAGGCGTGCCAGGGTCCAGCGTCATAACTGTGGCTTCTGCCTCCTTTCATTATTGCTGCTGCTTTAACCTCATTCTCAGCAAGAAAGTATGTTAACGACAAATTATGGATTCCGGCCCTTCTATCTTAAAAAATTCTTTTCCCAGAAAACTATACTTTGAAGTTTCATGAGTTTTTACCTGCATTTACTTCCCAGTATAATAACGATAGGATAAGCCACACAATCATATTAATATTTATTTCACGTAGAAAATAATAGCCTTTGGGTTAGACCTGAAACGGAAGCCAGAATTTCTAGACGGTGATAAGGGACAATGGTGAACATCGCTTAGGACCATGAACAAGAACGATTAACAGTGAGGCACTACGTTCTCCCTCAGGAAAAACAGAGAAAACTCCCTCCACCAACTCCCAGAGGAAGGCTCCCTTTCAATCCTCCCTTCCCCCTTCCCAGCGACTCTCCTTTCCCAGTGCACTCAGGCTGTGAGTCTCTACTCAAGCTTCAGCCCTGTTTCCTTTCACGGCTGGGGGAAGGGACGGATGTATTACAACTCTCATCTTTCCAACGCGCTGCAGTTTACAAAGCGCTTACACTTTCATCTTCTTTAGAGTTCCGCGAGGGCCAAGCGAAAGAGGCATCCGTTCATTTGGCAAACCTTTGCTCGGCCCGACCGCAGGTTATCCGGCAGTAGGTCTCACCCTACGCCACGGGAGGGGCGGGGCGCTCGCTCCCCGGAGCAGGTGCAATGAGCAGGCTGCGGGACAACTTCTCGATGAGTGGGCATTTCCACGGCCTGTCTGGGGCCAAGTGCCTCACCTCCGGAGGGTGTGCGCCGGCGCCGGACCCCACCGCCCGGCCCCACCGCCCAGGCCTCCTTCTCGTTTCCAAAGGAGCGGTCAGCACCTGCCCCGGAGGAAAGCGCTACAGAGAAAGCTCTCCCTGCGGCCCTCGGGTCAGGGATAAGATCAGGCGGCAGCTCAGGCTCAGCTGGGCTCCTCCCCTTCCTCTCTTCAGTTCTGACGCGGCCGTAGAGGCGGCGGCGGTGGCGGCGGCGGCAGCAGCGACTCCCGCGACTCGAGGCGCACCCACCCGCTCGCGGATCCCCGACTTCCTCTTCCCTTCTGGCGTCATCAGAGCGCGCCACAGGCGCCCACGGCGGGGTGGGGGACGGGAAAAAGCCCGCGGTGGAAGCCCGCAGCGGAAGGAGTCGGGAGGGGGAGGAGAGCGGTTGCTAGGTGACTGCGTCATCAGCGGGCGCCGCTCTCCTCCCGCCCCTCTCTCTGGAGTGAGGCGAGAGCCCCGCTCAGAGCGAGGGAGACAGCGAGCGGAGCTCCGGGCGCTGCCGCGGCTGCCGCCGAGAGAGTGCGAGCGAGGGAGCAGCGAGGGACCCAGCTCCGGTGCCCTTGCCTCCGCTGAGCCCTTAGCCTCATCCTGGGCCAGCGGGAGCCGCGGCCGTCCTCCTCTCCCCCCCTCACCTTCCCGGCCGCCGGCGGCTGCTGCACGCGCCGGAGCCAGAGCCAGAGCCAGAGCCGGAGCCGGAGCCGGAGCCGGAGCCGGCGGCTGGGGGCAGGGAGGCGGTTACCACAGGTCGGGACTGGTAGCTGCTTCGCGGTGAGAGGACGCCGAGGAGGGGCTGGAATTTCTGCCTCGACCAGGGCGTGGGGCGAAGGATCTCCACGGTGTAGTAGGGAGGGGGTCCCAGCCGCAGCGACACATGCGGGAGCCGGGAGCGGGGGCGCCGCCGAGCGGAGCCGGCCGGGTCCCCCGCCTCGCCGCCGGCTCGGCCACCCGCCCGGGGCCGTAGCATCTGGCCCTGGAGTGTATGAGCCGGGGCCCTAAGCCCAGCAGCCACCCCCCGCCCGGGGGGGCGGAGACCCCGATGTGAAGCGGCGGCGGGGAGCGCAGGACCGGCGCCGCCGTCCTTTCCTAACCTTTCCCTCTCCCTCAGCCCCCTTAGGGGGTCTTTTCCCTCGCCCGTCGCCGGCCCCCCGGCTCCTCGGCAGGACCCCGGGAGTTCTCAGAGCCCCCTCCCCTGCCCCCAGCCCCCAGGGCGGCGGGGCCGGGGGGGACCGGGGGGCCGGCTGCAGCCTCGGTCCAGAGGAAACTTTATAAACTCTGCCAAACGTGACTGTCCCGGGACAAGTGGCCCTGGAAGGGCAGAAGCCACAGCCTGAAGAGACTCAGGAAGAGGAAAAGACGAGGTGAGCAGGGCCGCCGCCTCCTCTTCCCGGGCAGCGCGAAAGAGACCCGGGTGGCCTCCTGGTCGATCGACTGGAGCTCTGCTGCTTCCTCGGTTACGCGCCGGACCCTACCGCAGCTGCTGTCTCAGTCCGGAGGAGGAAGGGAACCAAGCCACTTTCTCAGCGCCCTGCTCTAACACGTGAGTGGCCTCGGGAGTGGGGGTCGAAGAGTAGAAAGTAGGAACAGGCTGGTGCCTCATTCAGCCTTTGATTGTGCGGTTTTCAAGGAGCGTCTGGAGTGTAGGTGAGATAGTGTATATACATTTGTTTCTTGCGGAAGGTAGACGGTGTTAGGTAGTGTTATTGTAACGTTTTAGTTTGCAGAAGTAAAGTGACTTGAGGACTTCTGTCTGCCAGAGTGGATTCTTATACCTCTGGCCAGTAATTGTCAAAGGAGGATTGAGGAAGCTAGCGTCTATGTGCACACAAAGGGCATCTCTGTAATGTCCCTTTTCCTGGTACATCATGGGAGATGCAGCACTACATACAGTTTTTGTTTCTGGGAAACTCTGATATGAATTCCTAAGTGGGAAACGCTTACATATTACATGCCCCCCCCTGCAGTCTTCAGTGAGAAAAAGACCAGTTTTAATTATATTACTGTACAAGAGTGTTGTAAAACATTTCAGGTGCTCAAGAAATTCTGAGCTCTTGTGAATTACAGCTTACATGGGAAAGAGCTCTTACTGTATTAAATCTTTTTGTAAAAGTTGTCTTCAGCTTGATTTTTTTACTTAGACTGCTTATTTTCACTTATCAGTGTAGGGAGAAACTCTTGATATTGAATTTTTTTTTGAGAATGACTTTTTCCTTCTATTATTTTCAAGTTGAAGTCCATAGAATCTGTATTTCGGCAGTCTTTCTTGGGTGCCAGATTAGAGATAAGATGTATAATATTAACTTTTCATAGACTCATATAGACTTTTAAGGGTTAAACATAGAGTAGAATTTTGTGTGATACGGCATTAGGCAGTACTACAATGAGAATTCTGACCCATTGAGACTGAATTACGGGATTGCTCTGAAACCACTGCTGAAGATACTTTTAGGATTGAAGGTACACCTGGGGGTGTCTCTTCTAATTTCTCCATTCAGGAGCATGATTAAATTTATTTAAAATTTTCTCAAACTTAACAATAATTTGTTTCTATACGTTTTGCTTTTAAAGTAATGAATATTGCAAGCTTATTGGCCTCTGTTTTATGTAGCAATTCATTTATTTACCTCAGTCCTATCACCATGAAGTTTCACTGAGTTTTGTGTTTTGAGAAGTGCTAAAGCAGACCTGAGTTTCTTTTCATAGTTTTATAGATTTTGATTATTCTTTGAGAATTGCTTTCATTTCTTTGACCATTGTATTTTACTCTGAAACTTCTGTATTGTGTTTTCTTAAGGTGCCTTGTTCTTCTTGTGATTTTATGAGATACCTCAAATTCTATATATTTAAATGGGAAGTGACATGAAAATATTGGATGGTGGATGTAAGGTTGGGTTTAGATCAGAAACAAATAGTTTTGAGTATATTACTTTACTTTTGTGACCTTGAGAAAGTAATATATTCCATTTTTCACAAAGGTGTTAGAGAAATCAAGTCTTGCACAGGCTTTTGAGGCAAGAGAGTGACATAAATCAAGAAACTAATTTGAGTGTGGATTGGCCTTGATCAAAGTTACTAACTTTAGGAACTACTTTCACTGCTTTTATTATAACTTGATTGAATATTTGGCTTAAAAATGACAAAGTTTGGGGAACATTGAGGTGCTTTTACTGCCAGTGGCTCTTAAATACAGTTAAATTGAAAAGGGAGATGGACCAATGTTAATTGAAGACCACTATGTGTTGCATACAGTGTGTGTTATCTTACAGTTATGAATATATTTGTACATTTTTCCTTTGTAAAATGTTGGTTTTGGACTACATGGAACTAAGTGGAATGTCTGAGCCACATCTGGGAAGGTCTGTTTCAGGAAGAGAAGAGCACGTAGGGACAGATGATTTCAGACTTTTGAAGGGTGCAAGGAACAGATGTAATTAGCAAGTAAGCTTGAACATACCTACCAGTGGAGCTTATTAAGAGCATTAGAATCAGCATTTGTGTAGATGGATGGTTACAGCCCAAGAAGCAGTTGACACCTGTTCTAGAAAGGGCAGTTTCAGATGATTAGGAAGAGATATTTTATGGCAAAGATACTAGCCTGGATTAGGATTTTGTTTTTCTAAGGAAGCCATAATTTTACACCTTGGCCATCAAGAGGATACACAGAAGGACAAGTATAAAAGGAGATGCTCATGGTATTTTAATATGGTGTTAATGGTTTCTTATAAAAATAATAAGGGCTGGGGGTTTAGATCAAGTGGTATACCTTGGAAGCACAAGGCCCAAGTTCAGTACCTGGTATTGCCAAAAAACAAAACAAAACAAAACAAAGAACCAACCAACAAACAAAATCCCAAAAAACAAAAATTTAGAAATGGGACAGTAGACTTTGTTTTGGGCCTTAAATTTTGGATTCAGAGTTGGATACTGATACAGTTTCAAGACAGTGAGTGATAATGCTGACAATGTAGGATTGCTTGTCCTCTTCAAAGTACTTAGGTTTCTGAGAGTGGTGGTGCAGAGTGAAGAGCTGAAAAATAAGTTCAGTATTTCTGTTTTGTAGGGAGGGGAATCTGTTTTAAAGTGAGTAAATCTGTTAAAGTGAGTAAAGATGAGATCCTCCTTATAGAGAAGGTGAGAAATGGACGAGTGAGCCTTGTAGTTGAGGAGGGAGGAGCAGCCCCTATATATGGCTATCAAACCCAGGACATAGGACTGTATTGTTTTTCGAGACAGCTATAGAACAGTCCCTTGAAATTAAGTTCAAAAGAATATATAGGATTCATTAAGGAACTTATAAATAAAAGGGAATGTTTCTCCAAATTTATATTCTTAAAGTTTGCCTTGTGTTATTATTATCTTAAATTTGGTCTTAACTACTACAGAGTAGGGCTAAAAATAGCTGGCAGGGAAGGCTGTTTCCCTTGCTCACAGTTGGTGTGTGTCTTTGTGTCCTGTACAATGGAGGGGATATCCCTGTGTTGGCAAAGCAGTGTTGAAAATATTTTAAAGTTTAAAAACTTTTATTAAAAAAAAAACAACTAGGCATTTAAAGGTTTAGACATCTTTTGCGGATAGTATTTGGTGTTAACTTTAATAGAAGCTAAGGGTTGTGAGTAGAAACATGCAGCCCTTAGTTGGACCTAGGTACATTCCAGGAACTTCTTTGGCTTCTTAGGAGAATACTTTTAGCAGAACCCTCTTGAGAAGGGATTTTTTTTTTTTTTGACGGGATGGATAGTTCTAAGATGAGTCTGGGAAAAAGGGTTAGGGGTTGGACTATATTCTATAGGGGGCCTTCTGTTTTTGTTCTCTGTGTTCTACAATATTTCTTAAGCAGATGAAGCCATGTAACTTCATATGTTTAGAGGAATTTAAAAGAAAGCATTCTGGGATAAATATGATTAATATGTCCCAGTAGGATAGGTGGGACTTTATGATAGCAGGGAGTGGTAACTTTTGGGTGCTTTGCCTTGCAGCTTCAGGAATAATGAGATTGAGAGTCCCGACAGTGTGTGTTTGTGTGTATGTACTAAAGCACGAGATGCCGCCAAAGTCTATGTGTAGGATACCAGCAGCCCTTTTAATTGTGCTTGGGAAAAGTCTTGTGGTACCATTGTTAGAGAAAGTGTTGGCCAGTTGATATTTGTGGGCCACGTTTTCTCCTGAAATGTGAAAACAGGCATAGACAATACGAAAGTGTATGTGTGACTGGGTTTCAATGAAATCTCATCCATGAAAGCAACAGACACATTTCACTTAACCTATAAGCCATAGTTTACATGTCCTGGGTACAGGTAGCTGTCAAATCCACCAATGTAAAGTATGAGCTTCATCACACCACAGAGTGAGGAACTGGGTATTTTTGGTGGTGTTTTTAGATGAGGCATGCTCCTCCAGGCTGTCTTGTAATGGTTCTGCATAGCAGAGTCTATGCTTAAGTATACTTTTGCCTTCATAATAGTATGAAAGCTGTGGATTGAGGAGCAGAGGAGATGGCATTTTTAGGGATGCAGCTAAATGTGTTCTAATGGTAATATTGATATTTGCCATTTTTTTGTCATGGCCAAAGTCTCTGTGAAGGAGCTTATGGACTCTGAAAATAAATTTCAAAACATTTATTTTGAGTGTAGAGTTAAAAGTATTTATGGTTGGTTTGAATTGAATAAAAATAATCAAATTATATGATCTTAAGTTTTAATACTTCTATCTTTTAAAGTCTTACTTGCTTGCATTAACTAATTCAGTGTATGGACTTACTGACTTCACCATTATTTTTGTTCTGTTAATTTTAAGAAATTATGTAAATTATTTGTGTATATTTTAGACAGCTTTGCTATATTCTTAAGGGTGAATGTTAGAAGGGTTATTTTGCACAAATTTTATATTACAGTTAATATCAACATTTGTTTCATGTATCAACAAATACCTGATAGTGTATTTAGCCTAGTTCCATAAATCTTATGTCAAGCTTCTCTTATTTATTGCAAGGGAGCAGACTGTTCTTGCAATGATGATCACTTTTTAATTAGTTTTAAACCTGTATTTATATAGTATAGTCATTCCTTTGTGTCTGGTAAGTTGGTTCTAGGACCCCTGTTAATACCAAAAAAGTTACTTAAAACAAATTTGTTGTATAGCTTATACATATCCCCCACGTACTGTAAATCATCTTTAGATTGCTTATAACATCAAATCAGTATAAATGCTGTATAAGTAGTTATTAACACTGCATGGTGTAGAGAATGTTGAGAAACAAAATCTGTGTACTTTCAGGGTAGCACACAGACACTTTTTCCATGGTTGGTTGTTGGTTTGCAGATACTAAAATCACCTGTACTTTTCATTGTATGATTGATACTTTCTCTTCTTGACTTTAAAAATATACATACATAATCTGACAAGTTAAATATACCTTTTAGGGGATCACTGTAATGTTGCTTTCCTGTTCATTTGGTGAGAATTGTTACTTTGTTAATTTAAAAGTCATCCTTTTTTAATTTGTGTCTTTTCGAGTGACTATCATTTTCTCAAGCTTAAGGATGGGTTGCAACTTAAAAGACACACAAAAGGAATATTCTGTTTTGGTGACAGGGAAAAAAAGGATGGTGGTGTCATGAAAAACAAATTGAGTAAAGTTTCCTTCAAATAATAAACTCTTGCTATTAAATCTATTTTGAATCATTTTCCCATTAAGCATGCTTTAATGTGAAGTTTTGCTACTTTCTGATGATACTTCATTGATACTTTCTCATGATACCTTTCATATCAAGTTTAAATTGAATGCATTTTCTAAATGTGTACCTGAACTGTCAGATAGGTATATTTTCTAGTAATTACATTTGTATGCACAAATACATTCCTATTATACTTTCAAAACTGTGAAATATTTGAGGGAACATTTATAATTACTGAGTACTTAACATGGATATTGGAATGAGAAACTAATGTTTAACAAAATTTTCTAAAATATTTCCTTAGAATTTTGCAGTGACACTTGATTTCTGTAAAACAGCTAGCTAATAGAAGAAAATATGAGGACCAGTATTTGTGTTGTATTATCCTGCCATGCATGTAGTTGAAAAAGAAAAATAAACAAAAATGCACAAGGGACCTTTTTGCTCCAGTATCTTATCTTTTGCTTTTTCCCTTTAGACCTAAGGGCCAGCTGGTGGATAAGTCAGGTATTGTGCACTTTCTGTTGCTATGCTGTCTGGCCTCTACCCTTTCTTTTCAGCTAAAATATATCTACTGGAACTCTGGGTGGCTTCTGGATGAAGGTAGTACTTTTCCTGCTGTTTTTTACTTATTTGTGTACCTACTATATTGGGCCAGATGGATTTTTTTTTTGTCTGACTGCTTTGGAATTTAGAAAATCTTAAAGGAGAGTGTAATATTTTCAGTGTCCCTTCTTAGTCCTTCCTGTCCTTTGGGTAAGATACTGTGCTTTTTTCTGCCTTTTTCATTCCACAATGTCTCGAGTGAAGCATCATTGTGCAACAATTGGTGAAATTTTGACTGAGTAATTTATTTTTTTAAATTAATTTTTATCTTTATTGGTACGTTATATGTATACATCATAATCATACTCAATATTGGAAATTTGTACCAGTATATGACTAATTTATAACTACCCAGTAGTTGAAAACTTGCATACACAAAGCTATTTGCTCTTTTATGTCTCATTTACTTAGTGAAATACCTTCATATTTTCCAGGCAGAAGACTCAAGATTTTAGGGATAGTCTCAGACAACCTAATTGGCCTTGTAATGTTGGTTTCAGTACTTGTTGATGGGGAAAACAGCTTTCATAGGGTTGTTGCTAGGGTTAAATGAGATAATATAAAATAAATATACAAAACTCATAGCCCAGTGCCTGGTATATCATATATGGTCTGTAATTGTTAATTTATTTTATTAATATTCCTTAAAGTATGACATAAACTGAAGGGTAAAGTCAGGCTTTGAATTGAATTGTCCAATTAAATTGAACATTTTTTTTTTTTTTTTTGCTTTTTGAGACAGGGTCTCGCTTTGTAGTTCAGGCTGGCCCTGAGCTCACTATGGTGCCCAGGCAAGCTGCTACGAACTCAGCAATCCTCTTGTCTCTGCCTCCCGAGTGCTGGGATTACAGGCGTGAGCCACCACGTCCGGCATTGTGGTATGCGGTGTTGATTGTTGGTGGGCATGTCTCCACGCCCAGCATTATGTGTGGTTACTGGGGATCGAACTCAGGACCTTGCGCTTGCGAGGCAGGCACCGGAACCACTGAGCTAACCCTCTGGCCCCTAAATTGAACATTTTAATTTGACAAGTAATACTGAATTATAAGAAATACTGTAATGTTTTTAAAAGCATTTAAAATGTTATTCTTTGTTTCTTTAAAAGTCTTAAAATCTAGAGAGATGATACAATTGATGTGTCTTTATAAAAAAAGACTAACTTGAACATAAGTAGATTTTGAATATATTTCCAAAGACTTCAGTAGTGTGTAGAACAAGAAAATATAATTAAAAAAAAGATAATTAGTGATTATCTGTGATAGGACTTGTGGTTAAAAAGTGTCCATTTGGAAATAATCAGAGTATAATTCAGGTAACAGCTCTTTTAACTGTCCATTTCTTTAACCCTTGGAAATAAAAAATCATGAAGCCAAAAGTTTTATGTATAACACATTTCAAGTTAAGTCTGAAATAATTTTACTTAGGTGAACATTACTGTTATTAACCTCTTAATTTTGGCTTTTTAAATAAGAGGATTAACATGTTTTTAAAAATATGCTTCTTTTTTGCTTAGTTTTTATTAAATGTAAGATCAGTTTTCAGAAATCCTTTTTTTTCGATCCTAGCACAATCTGTTTTATTGGCCAGTACAAGGAATAAATGCTTCTTGAACATTTTTTTGTATTTGGAAGATATTTTTCTTGAACAGTTAAATACTTTATAGTCTTATTGTATTTACTAGAGCTGTATACTTAAGATAAATATGTAAAATCCAAAGGCAGGGGAAAGGTTAGGATATATTTCTTAGTACTGATTGTCTTGTTAGCTCTTATTTTTATTTTCTGACTCCTTAAATCTTAGAGTTTCCTTTCAATGTTGATGTAAATGCAGAAATTCTGTTGGTTTCTTTGTTGATGAATCTTTGGTTAAATGGTTAATGAATAGTTTTTAAAAATTTAATATTTCAGGGCCGGAGATTTAGCTCAGAGGTTCCAGCGCCTGCCTCACAAGTGCAAGGTCCTGAGTTCGATCCGGTAACCACATACAATGCTGGGTGTGGAGACTCACGCCCACCAGCAATCAACACCACATACCACAGAGCCGGGCGTGGTGGCTTACGCCTGTCATCCCAGCACTTGTGAGGCAGAGACAGGAGGGTTGCTGAGTTCCAGGCTTGCCTGGGCGACATAGTGAGCTCAGGGCCAGCCTGAACTACAAAGTGAGATCCTGTCTCAAAAAAAATTAATATTTCATATTTTTCTTTGTTGGTAGGAATTAGAACTATGTCTCTAGGGATCTATTTTGGAGATTGTAAAAAAGGATTTTATAATTATGAATAGATTGCTGGCTTAATGTGGAGTAGAACATAAGTTTGATTTTTTTTGATACTTATTATGTAGATAATACTAGGAGGTTATAAAGGTAAATATTTGGGACATCAGCTTTCTTTTGCATGATTGGTGGTCTCTTTAATTGACTACTGTGTGAATTTGGTAATATAAACTTGAGAATACTAATCAGTAAGTAGGGGAACTTGAGGATCTTTTTGGATCTGAGAAACAAATTTTAACTAGCTAGATTTAAAAATTTAGAGTATGAAACACAAAATTACATTTAAAAAAAAATAAAGGCCATCTACTAGGAGAGGAGAGGTGGAATGTGGAAGAGGGAGAAGTTTGGCAGCTCCTGGGGAGAATGGCTCCAGAAGTTTTGAGGTCAGTCTGAGTCAGAGGTCACACCCTGTTATTTCTTTGGGTTGTGGATTTGGGATGTAAAGGTTTGGTATCTACTACCCTACTACCCTTTCAAATGTTGATTAGATGATGGATTCTTGTTCATGCTTTTTAACATTTGGATTCTTTTTTTTTTTTTTTTTTTTTTTTTGCTTTTTGAAGACAGGGTCTTGCTTTGTAGTTCAGGCTGGCCCTGAGCTCACTATGGTGCCCAGGCAAGCCGCCGCGAACTCAGCAATCCTCCCGTCTCTGCCTCCTGAGTGCTGGGATTACAGGCATGAGCCACCACGCCCAGCATTATATGTGGTAACCAGGGATCGAACTCAGGTCCTTATGCTTGCGAGGCAGGCGCCGGAACCACTGAGCTAACCCTCCGGCCCAACATTTGGATTCTTTAAGCCCCTGAATTTTTAATCTGTATGGGAAAACCAATATATCCGGTGGTGGGAAGATTTCTACAGTATATACTAAAAGGGACAGAAATGATTTTTGACATAGAGTGGCATTTTTGTTTTGTTGTTTTTATTCCTTGTTGGTGATACTTATCTAGATTTCCCTGCGAGGGATGTTTATAATTCCGTATGTGACAAAATAGTTGAGAGAAACTTTGGATTTGGTGCACTCAGGCTCCAGCCATGCTGCTTTGTGTGCTTGGGCACGTTATTAACTCTGTCTGTGTCCTGTAATATTGGCATGATAATAACAGTACCTGCCTCCTCCATAGGGTAAGTAAGAATGAGTGAGATGATGCATTTAAGCTTAGCACTCAATAAATGCTACTACCACAAAGATAATAAATGGTGCAGTGTTAGGTTATTGTTATCTCTGAGGGATAGCTGGTTTTTGGAAAGCTTTGCCTCTGAAAGTATCACTATTTTGAATATTATGTTTATTAGGAGTATATGTTTTCTGAACACCGTTTTAAGGAGCAGGCACTGATCTAAGACTTAGTGGTGTTGAGCCGATGGCATGTATGCCATAACTGGCTGTTTGTGTCATTGAAAGTTCTGTTATTACCCTTTTCTTTTAATGTATGAGTTATTTCCAAACTAGAACTTCAATATTGAGGTTTAATTACACTGTCAGCATTTTGATACTTAGTGAGTTTTGGATCCTCTGTCTCTGAAAGGTTTACCATCACTGATAAGTGAACAGAACATAAAACTGATTGCTTTCAGGTTGAGAGGCAAGACATAAAATAAAGCAAAATAATTGGCGCATCATTTATCTTAGGAAGTTTGGGTTTTTTTTCTTCCTTTGGGACTGGGGGTTGAACTGAGGGCTTTCACACTGAGGTACAGTCCCTGCCCATTGGGTTTTTTTTTTTTTTCTTATTTTTTGAGAGACTGTCTCACAAAGCTGCCCAAACTGAGTCCCAGTTGGGATCCTCCTGCCTCATCCTCCCAGACTGCATGTGTTACCCCACTCAGCTTCAATCTTTTCTCTTTTTGTTCTTGGTTTTCTTGCAGTCTCCAGAACTTCTGTTTTATTGTTTCCAGCTTCTTACCTTTTGCTCATCTATGCCATTTTCTTAAGAAAGAGTTTACTGGAAACCTTTTTAAAGTCATACCCCTTGACTAATTTAGCAGTGTAATTTTCTTTTCCCCATTTTGAGTTTCCTACTTTCTGGTTATTGTTAACCAAGATATTTAAGCATATATATTTATACATTGTAAGCCTTTTTGAGGTCAGGGATCACTCTTTTATTCTGAGCCTGAGCTTCCTCATATGAAAAATAAATGATAATACCTGTCTTACAGGATAAGGTGAGAGTGTAGTTTGGGAGATTTTAGTTTTAATTTTCAAATAAGAGAAAAAATACTAGTTTTCAAGTATCGTGTAATACTTGCTGAAGCATTAGTAAGAGATGATGTGGTAGTGATTAGAATCCCTCATTGTGTGCATGCAGATACAGTCTCCATTTATTGGTTGTGTGACTTTTGGCAAGTTATTTAACCTCTCTGTGTCTCAGTTTCTTTACCTGTAAGATGGGGAAAAATACCTGTGAACTTTAAGGATACTATATTTTTAGGATTACATGAAATAATAAATGAGAAGGAAGATCAGTGCTTGTCACATAATCTGTAACAGTACTCCCAGGGGACATTTGGCAGTATGTGGAGATGTTTTTGAGGGTCACAATTGCAGGGAATTGTGGAAATGCCTTCTTATTTCTGAAAGAGAATTAAGCCTTAGTGCCCTAAGTCTGAAATTGGAATGAGCTACCTTTTCTCCTACAAATAGTGTTAATTATATATCATCTTGTGGAGATCTAGGAAAATAGTCAATTACATTTTTTGTCTTTTGTGATTCACATGACTTCCTTTATTTGTATGCATATATTATGTTTCCATGTACATAATGCACAAGCATACTTCAGTGTTAGTGTATGTGTATGTGTATACACAGTCATCCTTTAGTGTCTTATACGGGACTGATTCCAGGATCCTCCCAGAATAGTAATCTGTCGATGCTCAAGTTCTTTATGTAAAGTGGGGCAGTATTTGCTTATAGCCATGAATATCTTCCTGAGTGCTTAAAATTATCTCTAGGTTACTTATAAATGTAAATGCTGTGTAAATTGTTTACTATTATTTAGTTCTAACAACAAGAAAAATATGTCCCAGTGTTGGTGAACCTTTTGGAGACCGAGAGCCCAGACACAACCCCAGATGCACTTACTTATTGCAGAGTGTCAACACTGCAGTTAAACCTGAATACTGAGGTTTCGGTTTAGAAGCAACTCATCCATTTAAAGAAAAACACAGTAGCAGAGTTTTTCAAAGATATAAACAGCTGGCTGTGGCACACGTGCCACAGGTTTGTCACTGCTGCTCTACATGTGGATACTGCTGTCAGTTTTTAAAGAACAGTTTTGATCTGCACTTGGTTGGAACTGAAGGGGCAGACACGGTATGTGGAGCTTATGGATTCAAAGGAATGCCTGCTTTCACTGTATTTGTGCTACACTTTACTATTTCCTCTACTTAGAATATTCTTTTGCTTTTGTCTGGGAAATATTTCTCTCTCAGGCCCTACATAAATATAATTTTCTAGGAAATGTGTCCTGATTAATGTAAGTAGAGTTAGTTATCTCTCCCCCTCAGTGACCTACAATATCTCTGGGGCATTTTCACACCTACCTTATTATTGTCTTCACTAACTGATTTGTCAGTTGTTTGAGGACAAAGTTTATATCTTTGTTTTGGTGAATACTTCTCCACAAAATGCTTAAAACATGCATGCCTTGCAGTAGGCACATGGTATATGAATGAAAAACAAACAAAAGCAAAATAGGAAAGCCTTTAAAATAAGCTCTACAACTAAGGTATTATTTTGTTACCTTTGTTTCCTAGTGCTTAATATGTAGGTACTCTCCAAATATTATTGAGTGAGTTAGATGAAAATTCTAGTGTTTGGTAGTTTTCATGTGAGTTTTTTTCTACTATATTCTAAGATGTATATGTAAGTCTAAGAGAATTAAGATAACCTAGATATTTTGCTACATCTGATGTTTTAGTTTGACCTTCTTGTCTTAGTAGTGAGATTTGTAACTTGAAAGATTTTGTGATTTTGGCTTTTTTTTTGCTTTTTGCTTTTTGAGACAGGGTCTTGCTTTGTAGTTCAGGCTGGCCCTGAGCTCACTATGGAGCCCAGGCAAGCCGCCGCGAACTCAGCAATCCTCCTGTCTCTGCCTCCCAAGTGCTGGGATTACAGGCGTGAGCCACCACGTTTGGCATGATTTTGGCTTTTTTTTTTCTTTTTAGCTGATTTCTTTTTCACTGATGGGCTCTTTCTGATGTTGTTTCTTGATGAATGTGTAGTAGCAGTCTTATAAGGGCTATCATTAAAAGTGTTAAATAAGGCCTCTGGTTCCCCCTGTACATTTTTGTCTATACCAAACAAAATGAATGTATGTGTTGTAATTATTGTTGATAACGGAGGCTATTGAGGTATGAGGAAGAAAGATGGCAGTTAGAAGTGAGGAAGTTGCCTACTGGGTTCTTTTTCTTTTGATGATTAAGTTTAACTTTAGAACTGCCCCAGTTATTTATAAATAATTAGTGAGAAGGGATAGGCTATAAATCCAGAAGATGAGAATATAGATTTTGTGGTTTGATAAATTAATAATCTGGCAATCATTGTTATGATCACCATTACCATTTAGTGAATGCTTCCAGTGTGTCAGGTACTGGATGGAAGATTTATGCCTGCATTATTTATTTTGTTCTTCATAGCAGGCCCCAAATGGATAGTACAAATAACCTGTTTTAAGGTAGAACAAATTCAGTGAAGTTTCTAAGAACATGTAGTTAGGAATTTGAATTCATAGAACTGGGGCTTGGACCTAGATCCTTCTACTTCAGGGATTTTGCTTTTAATAACTATACATCCTGCTGGTAAATTTTACATTGAAAGTGGGAAGTTGCATTTGACATAGGGGAAAATAATAGGATTTTATTTGGTTAGAAGGAAAATAAATAGACTTGTGGAGAAGTGATTTTCAGATATGTGTTCTTGTAGAAAATATTTGCGAAACTTGGAATTTGACTTGTTTTGCACAAACTTCCAGTTTTTACATCTTATTTCACGTCACTGTCAGTACAGATGTTCCAGATACTACTTGGATTAGTAGCAGAAATCTTTCTAGGTAAAACATACACCAAAGATGGTGAGGTTGGTTGGAGATGTACGCTACTCAGGGGGCATCCTGGGTTGTATCTCCAGCATTATTCCCACCCCAATCAAGAATTGAAGAGCAAAATGAATTTTACAATTTTCTTTTTATGTGTAAAGTGTGCTTTGTATAGCAGCAATTCTTACTTAGGAGTTGAAAAACCTATGGCTAAGTCAGTGGATATCTGTAGACTATTTCCCTTATTGTAAGACCTTTAATTAGTTTTTGCTGATTTGGTGTTTGTCATTAAAAAAAGACCTTTTCTTTCTTTTCCATACTTGGTATGCAACTATTTACTACTCCGTTTATTGATGGATGTTTTACATTTAACACATGGTTCTGAAATCTTTGCATTATTATTATTATTATTATGTGTTCATTAGGAGGTTTAAATTACATTTTTATAGAATAGTTTCTGATACATACAGTGTTGTCTAGATATCCTTTAAGTTGGCCAAGCATGCATTATTTTTCTTTTTATCATTTTATTTTTACTGTTAATCAGACTGGACTTTGTTCATGTTCCTGCTTTTTTTAATAGCTGAAGTTCTTGGATTATATCTCAAAATAAGCTTTTTTTGTTTTTGCTTTTTTTTTTGGGTTTTTGGCCACCCATCCTACTTTATTTTTATTCCATTAGACTTGGGTAAGAATGAGGCTGTTCCATTTCCTTCCTCCCTCCATCTCTCTACCCTTCCTTCCTTCTTTTCAGTAACTTTACTAAGATACAATTTATATAATAAATGGCATCCCTTTAAAGTAAGTTTCCACAGCTGTATGTACTTGTGAACCAACACCACAATACAGCTATTTTCATTACTCTCAGGAGATTCCTTATGCCCCTGCCTAGCCTGTCCCCCACTTTGTAGTACCCTCAGACCCTGGCAGTCACAAATCTTCCCTGTTTTTCTTTGTTCTTCCCTTCTTCCCTCCTATTTAGTGATACTGGGAATCAAACCTAGGAAGCAGAGCTTTGAGCTCCATCCTCTGCCCTTTTTTGGGACAGGCTCTCCTAATTTGCCCAGCTTGCATTTCTCTTGCCTCAGCCTTCTTAGTAGCTAGGACTACAAGAGTATATTACCACATCTGGCTGATTTTCTTTTTCATTACTTTGAGATTAGTGTGCATTTTTCAGGTATTTTAAATAGCGAAGAAAAGATGGTGGCAGGCAATTCTTAACATTTGTGTTTTCCTCAGATCTCATCATTCTTAGAGAAATTTTAGTTTCTTAGGTATTTTTTAATGTGCAGGTAGAACAATTCTCCTTGATTCTTGTTAAACACAATCCTGGGATGTTTGTGACCTCTGTTACTCTCCTAACTTGTATGTGCTTGCATAGCTTCCTTACCACTTTTTTACTTACTATCTTTATAGGACCATACGCAAGTAATTATGAGCTAGAAATTCTGACTCAGCTCCTAAAAGTTTTCAGTATGGCTGCTTTTTAAAACCTATCATTGAAAATTACATCCTCTAAATCTTAGAATGTGCTTGTCTTAGTTATTCTTGTTATCGATTCATTTTACAGTTTGAATTTTGGGAAACTTGAGAGATTTCTGCCTTAGGCACTTACTGTGGTTGCTTGTTTTATCCTGCCTTGTGCATACAGTGTTTTCCAGGACACAGAATACTGGGAAGTCTTGCTTTTTGGAGCATAAAGAAAGGAAATCCAGGAAGGCTCAGTTGAAGCCCCCAAAATTTCATTTCACTGCTTTCTCAGGCAGCATTGTCAGACAGCTGCACTTTCTAGTAGCTACATTTAAAAGGTGACATTAATATTAATGTTTTGTATTTTATACAGTAGTGTGTGTCCCAATACTGACATTCATCATGTTATCAATTTGTAAACTAAAAGCATATCAAGATCCTTAAGCTTTTTATTTTAACAGTAAATCTTTCAAATTCTGTGTGTATTTTATACTCATAGAAAAATTTTGGGTTTAGTCACCATTTTAACTGATTACTCTTCAGTGGCTACCATTTTGGACAGCACAGTTGTCTTTTTTCCTGTTAAAAGCAATAATAATTTAAATCGCACAAGAAATTAGCCTTGGGTTTGGGTATTAGTATCTCAGACTGTTAGGATGCAAAAGTTTATAGTTTTATAGAGGAAGATGTATTTTATATATAGTTTTGTTGTACAAGGAATGTCACTGTTCGAGAGCTGGAAGAATTCTGGGTAAGAGGAGGCAGCAGATCATCTTGCTTTCTGAGTCCAGGGAGAGCCAGTGGTAAACTGCTGTTGAATTTCTTCTTTGTGAATATTTCCTCCTGAGTGCGGGAACTGTAGGAATGTGCTACCATCCCTATCCTTGATTACTCATACTTTTAAGTATAAAAAAGCATAGGCTAATTTCAATGAGTACAGTTATGAAAATTTCCTCCAATTATTGTCTTTAATTTTTCTTAATTGCTTTGGGTCAGTGTCATTTGGTTCCCAATATGTTATCTAATTCTACCCTTGACCCATATTATGCTTGTCTTGTGGCTGGAGGGATTTCAGAACTCTTTCACCTTTTCTACCTTCTTTTCCTTTTTTTTAAACTTACTGTGAAAACAGAGAAGTAAAAAACGTTATCTTCATAAACACGAAAACAATTGATAATACTTAGGGTTTTGAATGTGGGCAGGGGGGAGTTACTTTAGAAGTGTTGAGTATACTTGTGCAGCCCTTTTGGAAGGCAGTTTGACAGTGTTTATAAAATAAAGTGCATATGCCTTGGAGTTGGCAGTTACACTCCCAGATATGTAGCACTACAGATGGACTTACACAGGTTCACCTGAATGGTAAGGTGCATCCTTTTGGGATGAAAGTTCTGTTGGTTCTGAGTAGAATTCAGCGGTTAAAGCTTATCTTTTTTGTAACTTACTGTTTCTTGATGAGTGTCAATAAAGTCATTATAACCCTTCCACCAAACCAAACCGTGAGATCTGTTACAACTGTTTAGATTATTGCAGTTTTTTTGTAAATATGAAAAAATGCTACAGTGAACATTTTTATTTATGTGCCACTCTTTCATGAATGTTGAGAATGTTACTTAAGCTTCTTTTTGGGGAAAGTCTGGTACCTCCTATCCCCAGTACTTAAAGGAGAATAGGAGAACTAAATTTAATTCACAGCTCGGTTGCTTAAATGATTGCAACTAAAGCAAACCTTTAACCTTTCTGGGCAGGAGGTTTTGCGGAGGAGCTAGGCCTTTCACTTGATACGCAGTACTGAATACTGAGTACCGAGTATTGACACAGCACTAAGGGACACTCAATAGTTGAGCACTGTATAGTCTTCATCATATGTGGTATATGTCAGTCAGTACAGGCAGCATTGATGTTTTAGAGAGGACATTAGATATTTCTTCTCTGGGGCAGAGAAGTGTTTAGATCACCTCTTGGTTTATTTAGTGCTGTGATGTCAGATTTTTCTTTTTTGAAACATGTTTACTTCAATCATGGTGAGTTGGAACATGCCCATAACATGTCTTAATTCCTTTTCCATCACTCCATACCTCCTTCCATGTCTTGTTCTCAGTAGGTTCTTTGAATTCACTTCCATGTGGGAGATAGGTTGGGCACCTATCTAGAATGCATTTTTGATTGGGCTTCACATTGTCTAGAAAATACTTCAATGTTTTCTGCTCATTTGCTTTCTAAAGTGTGTGTTTGCTTTTAATATGTACTATACTTTAAATCCCTGTCACAAGTTGTAACTTCAGATTTATAGTCAGTTTCTAGGTTAGGAAGGAGAAAAGTCATGGATCATTATTTTAAGCCATCAGTTCCTAGATATTTGAGCTTTAACTAAGTGAGGCTTTTAACACCTTGTTCTTAGACTAGCTTTACAGAAGTAGTTTTACAGAGTTCATTCCTACCATCCATTAAAATATCTTGATTTTATCTTTTAAGTTTTCTTTATCAGTGGTTCTCACATCATGGTCCTCTACCATTAGTAGCATCAACTTTACCTTGGAACTGGTTAGAAATGCAGATTTCTTCTTATTTTCTTTTTTTTTTTTTTTGATACAGGGTCTTGCTTTATAGTTCAGGCTGGCCCTGAACTCACTATGTAGGCCAGGCTAGTCTCAAACTCAAAGCAATCTTCCTGTCTCTGCCTCCCAAGTGCTGGGATTATAGCATGTGCCACCATGCCTGGTATTGTTGTATATGGTTACCAGAGATTGAACTCAGGACCTTGAGGCAGGCAGATGCCAGCCCAAGAAATGCTGATTTCTTAGGATCCATCCAGAAACAGCTGTTTAGTTTAACCAGCTCTCCAGGTGATCCTAATTTATGTTAAAAGTTTGAGAAGCACTGATCTATACATTTCTTACAGATTGTTTCAGATTGTGTAGGTAGGGAATGAAAGTACCAGTTCACACATTAGCTGTGCAATATCACCTGTAATACCCAGCTTGTAGGGGCCTTAAGATAGTTTGAGGAAACATGCTTATAAATTAAGCTCTGTAAACTTTTTTCCTCTTTTTTTTTTGAGACAGGGTCTCGCTTTGTAGTTCAGGCTGGCCCTAAGCTCACTATGTAGCCCAGGCAAGCCTCAAACTCAGCAATCCTCCTGCCTTTGCCTCCCGAGTGCTGGGATGACAGGCGTGAGCTACCACGCCTGGCACTGTGGTATGTGGTATTGATTGCTGGTGGGTGTGACTCACCACGCCCAACGTTGTATGTGGTTACCGGGATAGAACTCAGGACCTTGCACTTGCGAGGCAGGCACTGGAACCACTGAGGCAAATCTTCGGCCCTTTTTTCCTCATTTTTATTTGTATTCTATAGCTTGTTGACTGACACATGGTCATTTAATATTAGTTGAGTATGATTTTGAAAAATGTTTGAAAATGAACTTGAAAACAACTTATGGTAGACATGCAGTACATTATTTTGCATTTATTAATTAGTAATTTTTTGTGTTTAACTTGGAAGATCTCCTTTTAGATTATCAAATAAAACATTTTAAAATTATCATTGAAGACAGTGCCTTAGTTACTTTTCTTGCTGAGACAAAATGCTTGGTGCCCAAACCTGAAGGACAAAAGATCTGTTTCAGCTCACAGTTTGTAGACGTTTTAGTCTGTAGTCAGCTGGCTCCAAGGCAGGGTGAGTGAAAGAGATGCATTGCAGAAGAGAAACAGTTAATGGCAGGCACAAGGCAAGCAAAAGCAGTCAGGTGCAAGCAGCACTCACAACAGCCCTTTTTCTGTCTCTTATGTTCTGTCCAGGCTACATGCCTTAGATTGTACAGCACTCATACCCAGGGTAAGCCTTGCCATTATCTACTCTCAGAACTCTGCCAAACCAGTCAGCGCTAATTTAGTAAATACGTACCCTTAATCCTAGCATCACATACTTTATCCCAGAATCACACACTCCAGATCCAGCCCCCTCTCAGAAGGCCCACCTGTGACTGGCTGAAGCTTGGTGGGGACATTTTGACAGCAGCCATATCAGGCAGTTTTTAAAATTTGCACTTAATCAGTTTACTTCGCACTACTAGGGATTGAACCCAGGAGAAGTCTACCATTGAGCTACTTCTTCAGTTCTTTTTATCTACATATTTATTTTTTGTTATTTTTAGCCTTTTCAGCTTTTTTTGCATAAAGGCTTCATCTTTCATGTAGCTTGCTTCTGTGTTTGTGCTGTTAACACTTCCACCATGATTTTCTGCTCCTCAGTAAGAAAACGTGATTGATCCTGTCACAGACACACTTGGCATGCATGAAGCCTCCATAGGCCCTGCTGACATGTGGCTTCTTTGTTTTAGACAGTCTCCTAAGAACTTCAGGTCACACAGCACGAACTCCTTCAAGTCTTCTCCGGGCATGCACCACCGAAAATTTGGGGGCTTTCCCAACCTTCTTGGTATAGAGGTAAATAATTCTATTCCCTGGGGCTTGGGATAGCCTAGTTTTGTTAGAGGCTGGATTGACAGTGTGTCAAGTGCTGGACCATTGAGAAAGCCGCTAGACACTGTCCCCAGAAGAAGGGAAAGGAAGCCAGCCCTTTTTATTTTTAAATTTAAATTTTTTCCTTTTTTATTTTGAGGCAGATGTCACTAAGTTGCTCACACTAGCCGTGAATTTAAGAGCCTCCTACCTCACCTCACAAGTAGCTGGGATTACAGGTGTGTATTATTGGACCTGCATAAATCACTTTGAAGTGTATAATTCAGTGCTATTATTTATATTCACAGTTTTGTGCAGTCATCACTACTCTTCCCAAGGTGTCCATCAAACCAAGCAGAATAATCCTCTATTCTTTTTTCCCCATCTGTTGGTAACCTCTAGTTTATTTCTTTTAAATCTGTCTATTCTGCCTATTTCATGTAAATTGACTTATATTGTATTTGCCCTTTTGTGCCTGACTTTTTGTAATTTTTTAAGGTTTATATTATAGCAGAGAGCAGAACTTCATTTCTTTTTAAGGCTGAATAACACTCCATTGTATAGATAGATCACAGTTTATCTGTTCATTTGTTGGTGAGTACTTGAACAATTGCTGCCTCCCAGCTCTTGTGAATAACACTGAAGTAGATATTGCCATACAGGTTTCTTTTCAGTTCTTCTGGGCATATACCTAAGAGAGGGACTGACTGTGGAGTCCTGTGGAAGTTCAGTGTGCAACTTTCTGAGGCTCTCCTGCTTCATCTTCTCAGTGCTTATACACCTATTTCCATTTTAAGTAGCAGCGTACAGGATATCTTAAGATTCTGTCACCAAATTCACAGTCATGCAGATTCGCTCCATGTTTTCTTCTGAAAAATTTATATCTTATTAATTTAAGGTCATCGATCCATTGAGAGCTAATATCTGTGTGCAGTGTGAGTTGGGGTCCATTTCATTCTTTTGCCATGTGGAAACCTCAGGTATCCTAACACTAGTACCTTTTTGTAGAGACAATTGTTTTTATATTGAGAATTGGCATCTTTGTACAAATCTGTTGGCTATAGTTACATGGTTTAATTTCTTAACTCACAATTGTTTCTTTGGTCTGTATCTTTTATGTTTCAGGTTTCTTTGCTTATATTTTTGATACTTTTTATTTAAATGTTTTAGATACTCAGTGTTACTTTGTTGTTTTTACTGTTACAAAGCTAAAATTATGAGTATGTTAAACATTTTAAGTTCTGTACTTAAAGTCTAAGGAGTATAAGTTTAGTACTATATTAGAAATACTCCTGGAGTTCTGTGGAAAGTATCAGAATGCATTCGACTTGTTTCTGTTCCTGAGCAACTTAGAATTCAGTTCAGTAACTTACAAAGTCCTTTTTTGCTGTGTCCTTAGGAAGTAAGTATAATCTATGAGGTGTGCCTGTCCCTGAGGCACAAAGTTGGAGTGTTTAGCTGTTGTACATTTACCATTTTGCTTTTGTATGGTTTGCATTTTTGTTCTTAAAAATAAGTTCCCAATTTTTCTATTTTCTTTATATTTGTTACACTCTACAATAGTTTTTTAGAGAACAGGTTTCATCCAATTTCGTTTTTTTAAAGGGTCCTTAAGCTGTCATAGCACTGAAGTTTGCTCTTGTGTATTTTCATCCATCCAAATGTAAATGCTGCAAACTGAGATACTGTACTTGAATTCTGATGCTGATTTGTTCACTGTGTTGTACACGAGAACTTACATGGTCATTTTTAGTTGATTATAAGCTTTAAAGGAGTATATTCTTGCAAGAACACAATTTTGTTCATCTTTATCTTGTCTAGAAATTTTACTAGTTTGAGCCACAAATGTTATTTAAAAATTTCTGGGGCTGGAGATTTAGCTCAAGTGGTAATATGCCAACCTTGGATGCACAAGGGCACAAGTTTGATCCCCGGTACTGAAAAAAAAATTCTGGTAGCCTTATTAAAGAACATAAAAATGAAAGTCAATTGCATTTATTGAACTTTGTCTAAGATATTACCATTTCAGAGTAGAAACTATGTAAAAATGTTGATATCTTAAAGTTATGTTTGGTACCACATCTTCAACAACTTGGAGATATTTTACATCTCAATTTGGGCACTATATTTTCATTTAAAATATTTGGGATTTATTTGGATTAAGATTTATGGTTGAAAAAGTAGATTCACATACCTAAACTATGTCAGACTCACATGTATTTTAGCATCTGAATTGAGTACCCCAAATTTTTCCCTTTAATATGTGCATCTGAATGAATAAAACTGGTTCAGACTTTTTAGTAGAACTCACTAGACTTTGAAGCAGAAGCTTATCAGTTTAAAAACTGCTCTGCTCAGACAAATTCACTAATACATCAACCTTTGATAACTAATGTCAAATTTAAAAGGATATTGTGTAAATTGAAAAACAACTTGTATTAGTAGTGTTCTTCAACTATTTCTTGTCATTTTCAGAGTCGATTTGTATAATTCAATTATAATTAAAATGTATCATCTACGTTCATAGAAATTCCTGTATTTACATAGCTACATCATTATACCTTCCTTTGAAGCTTCAGTTATGCTTATTCATATGCAAGTTATAAGTGAGAAAACAATATAGCCATTTTTGTGTTTTATTGAATACTAAAAAGCATTCCTCTTTTGAATCAGAATTAACTGTAGAGTAAGTTTTGTAGAATTCTACAGCCAGTGAAGGAAGAGCACAAGGTTTTTGTATTGACTTCTGACTTTTTCAATATTTCCATCATTTAGCTAGGATTCATATCATTGGCGTGCATACATTGACCAGTTTTAACAGCTGTCCATGGTTCTTTTCATAATCTGCTTCAGAAAGCTGAATGCAGTATTTTCAGTGTATATCACACAGAAGAATAAAGCAGCAAGACACCAGCTTCTTTTTTAAAATTCTTAACACATGGGAGCTGTTATGAGAGAAACTATTTTTTAAATATCTAACTGAAATTATTTGACAGATATAAAAGATACAAACTCTGATAAATCTTTTAATTAAATAAAAACAAAACCCTGCCTATTAGCCAGGTGCAGAGGGGCATACCTCTAGTCTCTGCAGGTTGAGGCAGGGAGGATCTTAAGTTCAGGTCTCACCTGGACAACTTATTGAATGAGACTCTGTCTCAGTAAAGACTACTGAGGATCTAGCTCAGAGGTGGACTGCCCCTAGATTTGATCTTCAGTACTTTAAAAACCAAAACCAAAACAAACAGAAAGCAACTTGTTTTAAAAATGAAGAGTAAGATCCACTTAAAAAGAAGGAAGAGAAATGTCTTGGGATAATTTATTTACCAATTTGTTTCCAGAGTGCATTTTGCGGAATAATCTAGAGATGATCCTTGAAGAAAGGGTTCTGTGATTAAGTAGAAGGAATACTACTTATTATTATAATGATATACTGAAGATTAAAATACTCCATTATTATAGTGTACAATAATATAAGATAATGCACATTAACCTATTGAAGGTTCTGAGGCATCTTACAGGAAACAATTTTGCTAAAATTTTTTAATTTTCCATTAAATTTGGAGAGTGAAATTTTCATTCACTTGTCTATCTGTGAGAAATGCTGCCCTCTAGAGGACTAAATTCAGATGCTCTTAAATTTGAGTACCATTATGGTATCTGATTTTAGTGTGTCGACGTTAATACTGACATAGTGCGTGGTAAGAAATAAGTAAAAATATTATATTGTCTAATTTTAGGAAAATTTGGGGAGATATAACAGCAATGCATAAATACTTTTAAAATTGGATTGTACTTTTGGCTCCTTATGAATAAATTTCTTTATTTTGGAATTATGAACACATAATATTGCAAGTCTCTGAACTCCATGAGCATCTTGGTGACAGAGTTATCTTTCCTGTCTTCTTTGAAGACCTGTAACGACCATACTTAGAACAGTTAGTATGCAGGGGGAGCCAATTTCCTCTTCTTCACATAGTCTTCATTACTGCCAGGCGTAAAACTGAAGGCAGGTTATTTCATGCTGTGCCTTTCCATAGTAAAATTTGGAAGAAGAGGATTATAATCTTTGAATAGTTTTGCTAACATATCAGCAAAAAATTGAGGGAAATATGTAGAAGACATATTTACAGACAGTACGCTGGCTGAATATATTCCTGTAGTGATAATAATGTTCTAAAGCTAGGAGTGATTTTAACTCTTTGCTTTTTTGGTTGATCTCAATATTGGCGTGTGTGTGTGTGTGTGTGTGTGTGTGTGTGTGTGTGTAAATGAAGTTGAATGCCTAAGAGGTCATGGTGATGTAAAGGGAAATAGGATTGACACTAGATTTATCATTGTGATTGACTGTTCATATATGTTACCCATTTCTTCTGTGGTATTCTCTACCAAGAAGTCTAGAAGAGACTTCATTCACCAACAACATAAATACTGTGTGTGTGTGTGTGTGTGGCCTCTTATATTTAAGGAAGGGCTGATGGGATTCTAATGTGGCTCTTAACTTCCATTAAGAAAATGGGTATTATTTCCATAAAGTAGCATAACAGACATGGTGCCAGAGATGCACTGCTTTAAATTGTTTTTGCCTATGACTAAAGGGTCACTTTGATCTAAGTTACTTGGATAACTCATTGAGGTTCTACCTGGCACGTATAAACAAATTAATGTCCCACAAGTGAAAAACTGACTTAACTGTCATTGGAGTGAGTTCTATTCCTTTACACAGTTTCTAGACTTAAATTGGATTTTCAGATACATTCTATATGGTTATACATTCAAAAAAATCTCTCTCACTTTTCATTACTGTGTACCTTTACAGTTTAGTCAGTAGGTTATAGAAAACAAAGGAAGGAGACATGATTCAAAGTTTTGATACTAGAGCTGTGTACAATAAATGATTCCACTCTGGTTCTCTTTTTCTGTGAGGAACAGTGAAGGTTTTGTTGGTACAAGTCTTAGGTATAATCTGTCATATTTGTAAATCTTGTTTGTAATTTGAAATTAATATGTACATTTTTTGGTAGCCAAGACTGTCTATATTGTAAGCTTATTTTAGAGTTTGCCAGTGCCAGGGAAATTTGAATGTTAAGGGGCTTGGTTGTCTAAGTATTTTTATGCTTCTAGTAAGATTCAAAGATGTGAAGTGCTTAAGTTTTTGCTTCTTAGAAGCCTACATTTTTTTGACCACTGTTTCCTACCTAGTATACCCATATTTGCCAAATTTGTACATTTTGAAATTTTGAATTCCTCCTTGTCCTTTACTACTCAATTTGAGCTCCACTACAGCCTAGTGGATTCTTTTCTACTTCTGATTTATGTAGTAGTACTTGTTTAGATATTGTGTTGCTTTTTTACTTTTTATGTGTGTTTTAGCTTTCATACTGAATTACCTCCCTGTGAATATACTCTCTGTTGTATATGTTGTCTTACAGAATGTTGTAGACCTGTTACACTCAAGGTTCAACTGAGAATCATAGTGTCTGGCTGGATGAGTTAATGAACAAGTGAGAAGTACTTTACCTTGGTCCTCCTGACACAAGTAGTCTGGCTTATAGCCCAGTTTTCTTCTTTCTGAAGGAAGCTGGGACTTGGCTCTGAGTAGTTTTCAAAAGGAGACGTCATGTCATCGAGTTATTATCTTCATGATGTTGTGTAATTTTTTTTGCCTTGACAAAAGCCTTCTATTTCTCTCCTGCTTCCTGTTCCCCTCCATTATAACTTCTGGGTTTGGTGTTCATTATCAGCAAGCTTACTATTTTCAGTGTTTTAAATTTTATATACGTAATACAATAATTCAGATATTCAGAAATACAGAAAGTAATGTAACAAATGTTACATTCCTTGTTTACATTACATTATTTGCTTTTCTTTTTCCATCCTGTCCCAACCTCTCCCCTCCTTCCGGGGGTACGTAGTATCCTAAATTCCTTGTGGTCATTCTGCTGTTGTTTTTCTGTGTGTAAACCATTTACAGATAAAATGACTTGAAAAAAATTTATACCATTTGTTTCTAGATGTATTCATATTTACTCATCTAGGTTTAGCTTATTTCTTATAATTGTTTACTTTTCCTTGTAAAATAAAGATCAGTTTTGTGTTGAGAGATAATTAAGTTCTGTCTTTCAGCAAATAGTATGGCAGTAGTTGACGTAAGTAGTTAATGTGTTATTTGATTGAGGATGGACATCTGAAAGTAGGTTTATGATATCACAGGGCCTAGTTTGCTACTTCATCTTTACCAGGTAGTGTTAGGCTGAGCCACAGTGGAGGCCCTCCTTAATACCCACCAAGGTGTTTCTCTTCCTCTTTGTTACTGGTTCATTTTATTTAGATATCAATTTTTTGCCATATGTTTTGTTTTTATTACTTTGGTTTTTAGTAAGGTTGAACATTTGGATGTGTTTTGATCATCATAATTTCTTATTTAATGCACCTTTTTCTGTCGTTTCTTTTTCTCCTGTTGGACTTTGGCTTTTATCTTGATCATAGCAATTTTTTTCATATAATTTGGCTATCAGATAATTTGCCCTGTTTGGGGGAATATGCATTGCAAATACCTTTACTATTCTGTGTGATGTTGTTTTAGACTTAATCTCAAAAGTTTTAGACTTACTGTAAGAGTTTTTTTGTAGGGGCTGGGGATTTAGCTCAGTGGTTCCAAGGTCTGCCTCACAGGCGCAAGTTCGCCAGTTTCATCCCGCGTACCACATACCCCAATGCCAGGCATACAGGCTCACGCCCATAATCACAGCAGTCAGTATCACAAACCAAAATGCCAGGTGTGGTGGCTCATGCCTGTAATCCCAGCACCCAGGAGTCAGTGGCAGGAGGATTGCTGTGAGTTCAAGGCTTGCCTGGGCTACATAGTGAGCTCAGGGCCGGCCTGAATTACAAAGTGAGATCCTGTCTCAAAAAAACAAAACAAAACAAAACGATACAGCTTTTATTTGTAGAGTACCTGTTCTGTGCCATAACCTTATTTGGTTTGTCTATATCATGTTATTACCATATTATGTTAATATAGCAGTTTTGCCATGTCTTAATATCTAGTAAGGTAAATTATCTTTCAACAAAAATCTTAGAGAAGCATGTCAAGTCTCACCCTCATCCAGAGAAAATCTAACAAAAAGGACACTCAATTTCTGTTGGAACTGTGATTGGAATCTCACTGAACCTACAGTTTATAGTAAGGGGACATGTCATCTCTATGTCACATGACTGTATTTCTAAAATTGTTTTGTGTCTTCACAAAGTCATCTTAAGATTTCTTATTACTGTTGTGAGCAGGAAGTTTTGTAAAAGTACATTTTGTAATTATTGGTTACATACTGTTAGTATGAGAGAAATACTGATATTTGTATATTGATTTTTGTATTCAGCAACTGTGTTTAATTCTAAAGGCAGATTCTTTTGGGTGTTCTATGCATGTAATCATAATCAATGAATAGCCGGGCTTGGTGGCTTAAGCCTGTAATCGCAGCACTCGGGAGGCAGAAGCAGGAGGATTGCTGAGTTCGAGGCTCACCTGAACTACATAGTGAGCTCAGGGCCAGCCTGAACTACAAAGTGAGACCCTGTTTTCAAAACAAAACAAAATAAAACAAAATGTAATCAATGAATAATAATTGTTTTTGTTGCTTCCAAGCCTGTGCCTTTTTACTTTTCTTATTAAGGATACTTTTCTCAAAATAGCAGCTCTTCTTAGATCTTAGCCTTCAGTTTGTGTAGAGGAGGAAAGAAGATCTGAGGTTTAAGTCTCAGCCATTTGTCCCAGCATAAGTCACAAGCTAAATACGTAGATTCTGGCTAGAAATCCACTGTTGGGCAGAACCATCACCAATTTGTAGTCTTACTAACTTTTTTTCTTTGTTACTGGCCTTCAGGATGTCTTTTTTCATGGTAACTGAAAGATTTAAAAGAGATTTTGATACATCATTTATGAATGAATTTTTTTTTTTTTTTGAGACAGGGTCTTGCTTTGTAGTTCAGGCTGGCACTGAGCTTACTGTGTAGCCCAGGCAAGCCTGGAACTCAGCAATCCTCCTGTCTCTGCCTCCCGAGTGCTGGGATTACAGGCGTGAGCCACCACGCCCGGCACTGTGGTATGTGGTATTGATTGTTGGTGGGCGTGAGTCTCCACGCCCAGCATTGTATGTGGTTTCTGGGGATCGAACTCAGGACCTTGTGCTTGCGAGGCAGGCGCCGGAACCACTGAACTAACCCTCCGGCCCTATGAATGAAATTTTTGTGGGAAGACTTTGTCTCTAATTTGATATTTTTGAGACTATGTTACTATATTTACTATATTTTTAACCTATATCACATAAATCTTTAGTTGAAATTTTACTCTGGATAACTTGTAATCTGAGCTCCGCTTACCTAAGTTTTTGATGTCTTAGAGTTTCCAGTAACAGTTGTTAAGAGAGCAAAGTTGGGTAAATCTTAAAATTTCCTTATCTTTATTTTCTTTGTGAGTCATAATAGTATCATCATCATATCCTTCTTTACAGATTATTATAAGAACTAAAAAGTTGGGCCGGAGGGTTAGCTCAGTGGTTCCGGTGCTGGCCTTGCAAGCGCAAGGACCTTAGTTTGATCCCCGGTAACCACATATAATGCTGGGCATGGAGACACGCCCACCAACAATCAATACCGCATACCACAATGCCGGACGTGGTGGCTCACACCTGTAATTCCAGCACTCGGGAGGCAGAGACAGGAGGATTGCTGAGTTCGCGGCGGCTTGCCTGGGCACCATAGTGAGCTCAGGGCCAGCCTGAACTACAACGCGAGACCCTGTCTCAAAAAGCAAAAAAAAAAAGAACTAAAAAGTTAATACATGTAAAGCAAGTGATGGTTATTGGTCTCCACCCTTGATCAACTGTCATCTGCTGCCTTTCTGATAGATTCTTACTTTGTTCTGGGAAGAAATATTAGTCACAATTTTTTTTTTGGAGGGGTCATACACCCGTACTATATCCTGTGGTAATCTTCACTATTTAATTCTTATGGGACTTTTGGTATTAATAACTGTTCTACCTAGTAAATCATCAGTATAAATGTGCTGTACCTTACTATAGCTGTTCTACCAGGTCATCTGTAGTTTCAGCCTTGTCATTTTCTACTTAGCAATTTTCTCTTTTTCATATGTCTTATTAACAACGTCTTTTCCACTTCTCCACATGCTGAATATCCCTTCTGGATATTGGTCCCACCTGTCTGGCAAAAGCCTTCTTCTAGTTCAGTTAGGAGTCTTCCAGTCCTGTACAACCTGAGTGCTTCTGTAGAAGTTTCTTAAAAAGGTGTGTGTTTATGTATGTATATGTGGGCACGCATGTGCATGTGGATATGTGCATTTGTATGTATGTATATGCATATGTTCATGGTTATTATTTGTAATTTGATGCTAATATTACTTTGAAGTGTGTTGCATTCACTTTTGTCACTGTTTCATTCATTAGACCTCTGGTACAATTCTTTCCTTTCTATAGAAAGGGCTGCCTCATTTTTCAGTGAAAATGGGGCACCCAGTAGCCCACCAACTGACCTGTTTTTTTTTTTTTTTTTTCCTTTCATTCTTGGTGTTAAAAATACAGTGAGTACTGGTTTTCTACCTAAGGTTCTCTTCCTGTCCTTCCTTCTCTTCTGGGTACTATATACTGTTGATTATCTCCTTCTTGTATATTGAACTTTTTTCTTTATACTCAGTCATTTAAACACTATTTCTGTTATTTAAAAAATGAAACTAAACAAGCCAGTAAGCCTTTGTGGGTGCCACATTACTAATAATCCTTTTGTATTATTTACTGACCAGAAATTTGAAATTGTTTATTTTTCACCTTTGACTCATCTCTTTATTTATTCCATCAAAATAGTATTTGCTAATGATACCAGTGACTTTTTTATTAGTACATGTTTGCAATACAAAGTGGAAAATAGGCATTGTGGTATGTGGTGCTGATAGCTGATGGGCGTGAATCATCTTGCCCAATATTGTTGTATGTGGTTACCAGGGATCGAACTCAGAACCTTGCGCTTGCTAGGCAGGCACTGGAACCACTGAGCTAAATCTCTGGCCCACCATGCTGTTTTTATTGCTATAGTTTTGTAATCTAAGTCCAGGATTGTGATGTCTCCTACTTTGCCCTTTTTACTCAAGATTGTTTTTGATATTCTGGGTCTGTTCTAGTTGCAAATGAATTTTAGAATTACTTCTTTCTAGTTCTTTGAAGAGTACTGGGGATTTAGCCCAGTGGTTCCAGAGCCTGCCTCACAAGTACAAGGTCCTAAATTCGGTCCCTGATATCCCTGCAAACAGAAACAAAATAAAGTATAGTTCTTTGAAGAATGCTGTTGGTATTTTGTTTGGGATTGCATTCAGTCAATATATCAGTTTTGTAATGTGACCATTTTGCCAATATTGGTTTTGCTATTGGGGAACAGAGGATGCTTCCCTTTGCTAGTATCCTCTCTGATCTTTTTCACAGCATTACAATTTTCATTGTAGAAGTTTTTTACTTCCTTGGTTAATATCTAATGTTAATTTTCTTTGAAACTATTATGAATGGTATTGTTTTCTTCCTCAGTATGTTCATTGTTAGTATGCAGAAATACTATTGACTTTGTATGCTGATTTTGTATCCATCTATACTACTGATTCTGGTTATTGTAAGAGTCTTTCGAGTTTTCTTAGTACAGGATCATGTCATCTGTGAATAGGAATAGTTTGACTTCTTTTATATATATGTGTGTGTGTGTATATATATATATATATAATTATTTCTTCTGCTAGAAACTCTGGCTAAATTTTTGGGTACTTTAATGAACAGGAGAGTTAAGAGTGGGCCAATGACTTCTCTCAGTAACATTACGTAAATATTTTTAGACTTACTCTTACTTATTATCAGTGTACTAAGTCTGCCATAAAATACTTGAGACTGGAAGGCTTAAAAAACAAAATTCATTTTCTCACAGTTCTGGAGTCTAGAAGTTCCAGATCAGGGTGTTGGTGCATTTGATTTCTTCACAGGCCTTCTTTCTGTTTTTCATATGGTCTTCCCTTGGTATGTATGCTACAAGGTATCCTTTTGTGTCAGGATTTCCACTTTTTATAAAGACATCAGTCAGATTGAATTAAAACTTAGCTGATAAATTTACCTCTTCAAAGACTTAATCTTTCAAGTTCAATCAAGTTCTAAGGTATTTGGGAGGAGCATCATTAGATACATAACAATCTCTTAGCAGGTATTAATATTGTTGAAAACCTTTCCTTCATATGCTTTAGTTTTCATCCTGTCTCTGTAATGTATTATTTTTTGATTGTTTTTTCTTCCTTCTTACTTTTCTTCTGCTTAGTCATTTGGGATTGAAATTTCTTGAGTCCTGGTCCTGGGTTACTTTCTCATATATTTTTTTTTTACCTCTCCAAGGATTCTTACCACTTTGATTTGCAGTTCTGAAGCATTACATATTTGTTGCTCTAACACCAACTTAACTGATTTCTAAACTTGTTTTATGACTTAATGTAGCTATCCCAGAGGTAGTTCGAACAGAATAAATCTGAGCTCTAAATGATCCTGTTCCCTGTGATTTAATCTACCTTTTAAGCCTTATCTTGTGCTATTCTCTCTCTCTTTTTCTGTTATAATGATTACTCATGGTCCATATGTACTGTAGTTTTTCCTACAGCACACTTGTTTTTGCTATTTCTTATGTCTGTGTACCTTTTGATTTAAAGAAGTACTCAATTTTTAATATATACAAAAGATATGAACACTAGTCATTAAGGAATTAAATTTGAAGCTATGAAGTAATGGCCAACAACATCCAGAAAGGTTAAAATTAAAAGGTTGGTCCCAACAAATTTCTCAGAAAAATATCCAGAACTCTTTTAAATTGCTTGTGTTTCAAATGGTAGAGCCATTCTGGAAAACCTCTGGAAACTTCATATAAAGCCAAGCTACTTTTACCTCTGAATATAGCAGTTCTACTCCTGGGTGGTTTCCCAAGGGAAATGAAAGTATATGTCCCTCCCCAATTTTTTTTAAAGAATGCTTATAGTAGATGTATTCATAAGGGCTGATCTCTGGAAGCAACTTAAATGATACCCATTAGGCTAACAGATAAGAAATTTTTGGTATTGTCCTATAGTAGAATGCTACTCAATAATGATGAAGAACTACTGATGTACCAAAATGACACAGATGAATTTTATAGACATACTTGCAAAAGAAACAACACAATATGTTAACTGAAATCACAATGTATGACTTCATTTATTGTACATTCTAGGACAGGATGAAAAAATAGTGAGCAGTGATTCCCTTTTGGTGGTGGAGAAGCTGCTGTAGAGCTGAAGGATTTCCTGCTTAGGGAGAAGTGTTCAGTGTCTGACAGAGTTGTGGGTTTCCTGGCTTTATCTCCTTGTTATAGTTGTGTTGTTAAGAAGAACGTATTTTAAGGTATGTAAGTTTTTTTTCTTTTTTTTTTTTTTGAGACAGGGTTTCACTTTGTAGTTCAGGCTGGCCCTGAGCTCACTATGTAGCCCAGGCAAACCTCGAACTCAGCAATCCGCCTGTCTCTGCCTCCCGAGTGCTGGGATTACAGGCGTGAACCACCATGCCTGGCACTGTGGTATGTGGTGCTGATTGCTGGTGGGCGTGGGTGACCACACCCAGTATTGTATGTGGTTACCGGGGATCGAACTCAGGACCTTGTGCTTGTGAGCCAGGCGCCAGAACCAGTGAGCTAAATCTCCGGCCCAAGGTGTGTAAGTTTTATATAAAAACTAAAAAAATCAAATTGGGTGGCAGGGAGTGGGAGGTATAGATGAAATAAAAATCAATAGAATGTTGGTGCTTACTGAAGTTAGGTAGCTGGTATATAGATGTTTATCCTGTTTGTATATGTTGGAAATCTCCCATGTAAAAGGATTGCTTTTTTAAAAATTTGAATCTTTATTGATAGATTATACACATGCACATAGTGATCAAATACAATATTGAGAATTTGTACCAGCATATGACATAATTTAATTCTCATTTTTTTCTCATCCCCCACCCACCCTACAACTCCCTGCCCCTATATACATAAGCTTTATTTCCCTTTTTTTAAATTATTGTCATATTTTTTCTTCCCCATTTCCCTCTGAATATTTTCTGTTTCACAATACCATATATTCTAGAGGTCATTTACATCTTCGTTTTCTCATACCAGAGAAAAGATATGGTATTTACAGATCTATGACCTATTTTCTTTTTTTTTTTTTAATTGAATTCTTTATTGGTACAATTTATATACATCTCAAAATCACATATAACATTGGGAAATTTGTACCAGTATATGCCACAAGTTAATTCTCATTTTTACCCATATCCCTACCCACTCCCCCCCTCCTCCCCCCATATACATGCTCTTTTATTTTCTTTCTGTATCATATTTATTCCTTCCCCTCATCACATTCCCACACCAAGTTTCCTATAGAAATATTCCACTCTATAAAAGCTGTATGACCTATTTTCTAATCAGAAAGTTAGGAACAAACAGCCCCAGTGCTCTCGCCATCAGCTTCATACAAATCCATTACTGCAACTCCCTTTGCTTGTGAACCACACTGAGTCCATACTTGTTTTTTCCCACTAACAATTCTTCTGAACCCTTCTTCACTTTTTTTTTTTAATTTTTTTTTTTTTTGAGACAGGGTCTCGCTTTGTAGTTCAGGTTGGCTCTGAGCTCACTATGTAGCCCAGGCAAGCCTTGAACTCAGCAATCCTCCTGTCTCTGCCTCCCAAGTGCTGGGATTATAGGCATGAGCCACCACGCCCGGCACCTTCTTCACTTTTTAAAAAATATTTTTAAAATTGTGATATGGGTACATTTTATATACACATCATGATCCCACTCAACATTGAGAATTTTTACCAGTATATGACATGACTTAATTCTCATTTTCTCCCATTCCCGTACCCATCCTATAACCCCCCCACCCCCTATATACATGAATGTTTCTCCCCTTCTTTTTAACCATCACATTTTTTTCTTTTTGTTATTTACCCCTACTCACTGTTTCCCTTAGGATATTTTCTATTTTACAGTGTCTGTCATACATTGTAGGACTTATTTACATTTCCAGTTTATCATACCAGAGAAAAGATATGGTATTGACATATCTGTGACCTATTTATTTCACTTATGAGTATGTCCTCAGGGTATGTCCATTTGAGTATGACTGACTCAAAATTATCATTCTTTATGGCAGAGCAATACTCCATTGTATATAAAAACCACATCTTTATCCAGTCTAGAGTTGATGGGCATTTGGGTTGTTGAAATCCCATAAATATATTTCACAGAGCTAGAGAAAATAATTGAAAAATTCATCTGGAATCAGAAAAGACCTAGAATAGCAAAAGCAATTCTAGGTACAAGGACATGGTAGAGGATATCATGATCCCCTACATGAAACTATACTACAAAGGTGCTGTAGTAAAAACTGCATGGTACTGGCAAAGTAACAGACCTGAGGATCAGTGGAATAGATTAGAAGACCCAAAAACAACTCCAGATATACTAAGCCACCTCATCTTCAACAAAGGAGCCAAATATCCTCAGTGGAGGAAAGATAGCCTCTTTAACAAATGGTGCTGGAAAAACTGGGCTTTAACTTGCCAAACACACCTCACTGTGTACCAAATTAAAATCAAAGTGGATCAGAGACCTAAATATTAAAACAGAAACACTAAACCTACTGGAAAACACGTTACATAGAACTCTTGGAGACATTGGCTTAGAGAAAGACTTTATGAACAAAACCTCTATGGCACATGAACTAGCAGAAGGAATCAAGAAATAGGATTTCATCCTATTAAGCTTTGCACAGCAAAAGAACTGGCAGAGCGAAAAGACATCCTTCTTCACTTTTAAATGTCTTTCATCAGTCAGTCTAAAGGTCACTACCACAAGCTGAAGCATTTTTGACTCAAGACACTCAGTAAGATTGAATACCCTTGATATGTCCTTTGATAGTTTTTACCACAACCAGCATTTATTTATTCATTCAGTATCAGTCTCTTCTGTAGACCAAGTTTTCAGAAGGCCTGGGGAGTGTAGACTAAGAGATAGTACTTGGAAGAATATAAGGGTGCCAGACTGGCAGGACTGTGGATGTTCACTGCACAGATTACAGTGAGCTCAATTTTATGATTAAATTTTCTAGGTTCTTTGTGCATCCTGTTGAATTTAACTGCAAATCTTAAATCTGCAAACACATGACTTTATAATATTCATAAAAACTGGTGTTCCCCTAATATTTTGAAGTAGTTTTAACTCTGATAAATATTGACACTGTTACTTCATGTCTCAGTGTTTCTCTTTGAGTAACACCTTCTGTTGAAAATGCTAAATTTATGTTAGCAGTATATAATATATAGTTACATCAGGTATGAATCATGTTTGAAAATCTAGCATTCATGTGCTCTTGAGTATTCTGAAGTTATTGAAAATAGGGGTTTTGGGGAATTATAGTAGTTCAGGAGTGATCTTTCTAAGAAACACATCTGAGCACCAAATCACCTTTAAAACATTGCAGTAGCTACTCATTGCTTGGAAAAGGGTACAACACAAATATGGGTCTTCAGGAACTGACAGATAGTTCTTCTTTAATAATTTCTTACATGCACATCACATTCTAGTTTCACTTAAATAAAATTTTCTGAAATTACCATGGTGTTTGCTACACCTGTCTTCGAATATTTTCTATTCACTTAACCTAAAATACATTACCCTTTATTTGGTCTCAAATGTCTCCGCATGGAAGGTTTAAAAAAAAAATCCTAAGTTCAATTAATTAAATCTTTCATAGTATTATGTTTAATAATATTATCAGCTATATGAAAACAGTTTTTCTACATGCCTGTCTTGCTGAGTTGAATTGCCTGAGAACTAAAGTAGTTTACTAATATTTACAATATCTTCCAGTCCTTGCTTTCTGTACTTGATTGATCAGTGCTGATTGATAAATGAACATTTATACTTTTCATTTTTGAGAATATTATGAGTTGTTGCTTTAGTTGCTTAATAGAAGATGACACAGATATCTATACGAATTGACTCAATGGACAAACAAGAATAATTAAAGTACAAGTACCTTTATTTAGCAACAACTTGCTGCAATTGGAATGTTATTAAATTACTAAGAGTAAAAGGTTGAGTTTCTGAGTGATAATGTTTTAGTTGTGAAATGGCATGCAAGAAAACTAAGTTCATATGGCCAAAATGGAAAAATTACAAAGTTAGAGTCTATGAGGTCTCTGATGTTTCAGGGGCTAACAAAAGGTTGCTTTATCAGCAGCATTAATGAACGAATTGCTTTATTGGCTGAAGCATACTGGAGCTTTGTCAGTGCAAAGAGCTAAGAGTTCTTATTTCAATTCATGATTATGTTAGAGTAGTGAAGTAAAAGCAGTTGACCTTCTCTTAAATAGAAAATAGAAAGTTTTTACAAATAGATGAAAGCATTTAAGGGATGTGGCAAAGAAGTAAATTACTACCAGAATCTCTAAAAGTAGTTTTTTTGGGGGCGATGTATATCCATTTTAACAGCGACCCTCCCATACCATTTAACTGGAGTTTGAAATAATAACTTTAAATGGATGATTTTATAGGGTTAGGTCATTGTAATTGATAAAACAGAATTAGATTCAGTAAACTTTCAGCAAAGTGATCTTAAATATTAAGAACAAATGAGATATGGGGTCAACTAGAGAAGATATAATGTCATCTCACATAACTTTAAAATTATCTTTTTTGTAGTAATGAAATGTATTTTATTTATTAGAATCATCTTGGAAGTACTGATTTGCTTCTATTAATTTACATCAAAGATAAAGTAGAGGGAGACTGAGAACTTGCTTCTAAAGTAAAATTCTTCAAAATAATAATTTTTAATCACCAGGAATTACAGAATTAACTATTGTAGAGTTGTAGAGAACTAAGAAGTTAATAGCACCAATTCATTTTAAATACAAAAATTTCAAGTTCTGAAATCCTTAAAAATATAAAAAATACAAGGAAGATTTAAGATATACAGCTAAATTATCAGATTCTAACATTTTTACTATCATTTCAGAACACTTATAAATTACAGTTGAAAATTACTAATGTTATTCTTCTGTCTCTCTTCTGAGAAGTAATACTGTTCTGAATATATCCTTCGAGTTTTTTTTAATACTTTTATGCACATAATTTGTGTGGGAAGATAAATAGTATTGATTTGATTTTAAAATTAATAGGGCATCCTTTGTTATTGTATAACTGGGTTTTTTCACTTAATGTTCACTTCATTGATATTTTTATGTGCTTAAGCTTTAAACTCTTTATTTGTTCCATTTTTAATGATGTTGAGTTTGATTCCTTGGGTAAGAGTGTGATAGGATCTATCTTGTAAAATGCCTTTTCTCATGATAACTAATTATTAAATGTGTTTGGTAATGCCTAGAGACTGATAAATACTGTTTCTCAATAACCTTTCACTCAATGATTTTAATGTTCACTGTTAATTTTTGCCTCTTCTGCTGGTGTTGATCAAAATGTTTTTGTTGGTATTATTGCAAAATGATGAGTTTGTAATTCTGTTAAGGGAGAATTTCTATCATGCTTTCTGTGTTATTCATGTGAGCTCTTGGTATCATCTTTTATTCATTGTAGTAAGATCCATCTTTACATACTAATTTTTTAGAGGTTTCAATGGTTAAAATTTACCCAGAAGGAACTCCTGCAGTCTGTTTTCAATGTCTCTTGACATGTCTTTCTATTTTTTTTTTTTTGAGACAGGGTCTCGCTTTGTAGTTCAGGCTGGCCCTGAGCTCACTATGGTGCCCAGGCAGGCTGCCGCGAACTCAGCAATCCTCCTGTCTCTGCCTCCCAAGTGCTGGGATTACAGGCGTGAGCCACCACGTCCGGCATTGTGGTATGCGGTATTGATTGCTGGTGGGCATGAGTCTCCACGCCCAGCATTATATGTGGTTACCGGGGATCAAACTCAGGACCTTGCGCTTGCGAGGCAGGCGCCGGAACCACTGAGCTAACCCTCCAGCCCAACATGTCTTTCTATTTTGAGGGAAGTTAATTACCTTATGGCACAACAGAATGTTCCATCCTTACCTTATGTTTTTCTTGCCACAGAACTGGTATAGGCTAGTTCATGCATCAAGAATTCTTGTTCCTGTTGTGGACAGTGGTATTTGCAAGCTAACTCATGGCCATGGATGAGTTCTGTATTTCTGAATGTCATTGCCTAGTAGTAGCTCTTTTGATAGGATAGAGCAAGGAAATACTGTACACTTCAACAAGTTACTAATACTAGAAACTTCAATCTAGCACCATTGGGCTTCTTTTCCTTCCTTGTTGGATATTTGTATCTCTTTCCTTCTGTTGTGGTTCCTAGTTATCAGTATTAGTATGATAAATTTATTCATTTGATTTACTTATAATACATATGATATAATAATAAATTACAGTACGGCTGGGGATTTAGCTCAAGGGGTACTGCACCAACCTTGGATGCATAAGAGCCCAAGTTCGATTCCTGATACTGCAGAAAGAAAGGAAAAAAGGAAGGAAGGAAGGAAGGAAAGGAAGGGAAGAAGGAAGGAAGGGAAAGGGAAGGGAAGGAAAGAAGGAAAGGAAGAAGGGAAAGGAGGGAGGGAGGAAAGAAAGAAAGTAGCACTACTACCAACAATAAACCCAGTAAATTAAACAAGGTAGGATTTCTATGCAGTTTAATTTTTGTTCATAGAACTCTTGACTATATACTTCCATTGAACTGTACTGTATTCTTCTAAAATTTTTAAACCACCATATTTTTTGATCCTCTCATATATGCTAACGTAGATTTCATTGCACTGCAAGGACAAAAAAAGAAACAGAAAGTGATATACTTGGAGGGCATATACAAATTTCTTACACCTGGAATCTTGGATTAAATACTTTGAATTGTTTGTGGTAATGTTATGCTTTTTTAATCTTTGTCTTTTTCCCATTAATTTATTGAGCTTTATACTTTTCTATGTATTCATCTTGTGTCCTGCAAAAAGTCTATATTTGAATATTTAATGATTAAAAATTTACTATAAGTTTATTTCATATGAGCAGTATGACATAAATACATTACTTTGCAACAGAGCTTTCTTCTCTTTTTCCCCTGGAGCTTCAATAATTGTCCCTTTCGGCCAAAAAGGCATACTCTTTGCCTTATCTATGGTATATGGTCACCCCCCCCAGATAGCTAATATGCATTTAGATTGCAAAAAGGAGAATATCTTTTCTTAAATATCTCTTTTAAAGGCAAATATGGATGGTTCTTGTCTTTTCTTTAATGAGAATCTTATTTGCCATTTTTAAATCTGATCTTGTTATAAGAAAAATTCTTCTATAAGGCTGGATTTAAAAAATTTACTACTGATGTAGAAATAGAGTCCAAATAAAAAGTGCAAAAGAGATTATATGTACACATATATGAAGCAAAAAGTTTTTTTTCTGTGACATAACCACATGTCTGAAAAGAGAAAGAGATTTGAATCCATTAAATGAAGCTAAGAAAAGATATAACTTGATTAAATTATGTAGTAGAAAATATTTATAAGATAGCAACGTTTTAATATAGTAAGGAACTTTTACAAAGTAATAAGAATTAGAAAATTGATTATCAATAGACAGGATCTCCGTTACTTTCTCATCACTAAGACTTGATATCCAACAACCACAGCTTAAAATAAGAGGGGTTTATTTTGGCTCACAGTTTGTAGAGGTTTCAGTCCATAGTAGGCTGACACCAACACAGGACTGCATAGCAGAGAAGTGGCTCATAGCAGGAAGCGGGAAGGAGGGAGGGGGGAATATAGGGGTGAGAAAGCTATCAAGGAAAGAGAGAGGGAAATAGCTTTCCAGGCCACATCCCCCATGACCCACCTCCTCTGCCCAGGCTTCATGTCTCAGCATCATATTTAGGGATAGTCCATTGATGAGTCCATTGATAGTCCATCGATTCCACGACTCAGTCACCTCCCAAAAGCTCTACCTAGAGCACAAGAAGCTTTGGGAGGATATCTAGATGTAAACCTAACAACTAGGATTCCAAAATTTCATTGTAAGAGAGTAAAGACATAAACACAGAATAAGAGGAACCAAGAAAAATAACTGTCAAATTAATTGGAAATATCAGTGTAAATTCACAAATATATGTCCTCTCTACTTACCCTGCATAAACGATTCCACCCATCTACTCATCTGTTCATCTCCATCCAGCCATCTATCCATCCATCAGATGAGTGCAGGTGTACCATCTCAGTAGAAATGATTACACTCAGTATCCATGTCATGATCTCAAGAACCTTTCCCCGCTGAAAGGATCCAAAGTTTCTTATAAAAATAGGTGTCCCACTTCTTGGGCTAATACACAGGAATCAAAAGAACAAGGAAGTATTTAAAATAAGCTAATGAGTAACATTATGAAAATGAATCCAAAGCAATTTACACTGGTCAGATTTGAATACTTTCAATCATTCAATAAAATAATGATTACAGTTAATAAATCTTGAGTTGAAAGAATAATGCCTGGGTACAGAATAACAAGAAGAGAAAGGGAAATGTCTTCTTCAGAGAATTTTGAAGCAATGCTAGAGTTCAAAATATTATCATGAACTCCAAAGAAGCAGTTTTAAGGCAGAAAGACCAATGGATGCCAAAACCTTCAGGTGAAAAATCACTGGGAACATGATGTGCACATACATGGTGCTTAACGGTCATTCCACAAGTTGCCAACAAAGAGCAAATGGGCTGTACAATAGAGAAATCTTTAGGTTGCCACTTGAACCAAATAGCAGTTTTGCAGTACCATATACAAAGTGGTAGCATGTTCCCTTTGTTGTGATGTAATGTAGAATGAAGTAGCCTTTGCAGTATTTTTGCCTGATGTGTTTGTTTTGAATTCAATCAGGTCTCAAACTTGGTCTCCTATTTGCAGGAATTATAGAGAGTTGTCAAATCATACATTGAGAAACTGTAAGACAGTCTATAAGAAAACTTTCCAGGAATCCCAAATATATTAATATTTTAAGAAAAGAGGGTATTTGTGTTTACTGTTTTAGAGTGGAAGAGAACAGAGAGATGTAAAACAAAATAGGATAATAATTTTGATTTTTCTTGGATTTATCACCCTTCTACCAAGGCTAAAAAAGGTATTTTAGGGACCATTGAGAGAACTTGAACACATTATCAGTTAAAACACAGTTTAAAAATTGGTAGCAGATTATCTTTTTTTTTCTTTTGAACCAGTTTTCTTACCCAGTGTATTATATTTTAAAAGAGACTTTAATGATGGTTATTGTGAAATAGAAAATGTTCAAAGGTAAATGTGGTGGAGGTGTGAGTAATAAGGGGTAAAGAAAAAAAGCGATGGTAATAAAAATGAAACAAAAATTATGTATTTAGGAGGTGGGGGATTGTGGGATGGGTAAGGGAACAGGAAAAAAATGAGAATTAAATTGTGTCATATACTAGTATGAATTCCCAGTATTGAGTGTGATCATGATATGATGTGTATATATAATGTACCAATAAAGATAAAAATTAAAAAAGATAGGTTTTACTACTTAGCACATACCATCTGATAAAATTACTGTATGTAAAATACATTTTTATCATTTACATCTCGAAATGGCTAATGTCATTTCATGAAAACTCACGTGTAATTTTCTTTCATGGAGGTTACTTAAGGCTTCCACTTATACTGTTCTCACATTCCATTTTAATAGCTGTGTTATCAGATTTACTGGCTTTTTTTGTTTATTGTTTATGAGATTACTGATTTTAAGCCTTATTGGAGAACAGTGGGAACCAGGTTAATTTCATTAAAACAAGTTTCTCAGAGCATTCTATTTCTTTAATTTTTTTCCAACTTTAACAACAGAAAACTAAAACAGCACAATTTTTAAAGATGATTGAAGGACATGAACAGACACATCTCCAAAGATATAAACTTGTTAGTAAACACATACAAAGATGCTGTACACCAGTAGTAATTAAGGAAATACAAATCAAAAGCACTGTGAGAGAGCCCTTGACTATTATAAAAAGCATGGAAAATAACACGTGTTAGTGAACATGTGGAAGAAATTGGAGCTTTGAGGTATTGCTGATGGAAATATAAAAGGATTTAGCTGCCGTGGAAACCATTTTGCCAGTTTATTAAATGTAGAATGACTATATCATCAGCAATTCCATTTGTATGTATGTTCCCAAAAGAACTGGAAGAAGGAACTCAGCTAACAAATACATGAAAGCTCATAGTTGTGTTATACGCAATAATCAAAAAGTGGAAACAATATCAAATGTATATTGACAGATGAATAGGTAAACAAATGTGTGTACTCAGAGTGGAATATTATTAACTCACAAGAATGGAATTTTTGTACATTTTCCAATATAAATGAACCTTGAAAATACTGTGCTGTGAAATAAGAGGAAGAAGCAGATGTTGTGTGCCTACTTACATGAGGTAGAGGAGGTGAATTATTGAAGCCAGACAATATATGAAGGGTTACTAAAGGGGACTAGGAATTTATTGCTTAATAGGTGAAGAATTTCTTTTGGAGATGATAACAACTGGAAATGAATAGTGATGATGGATGTACAACATCATGGATGTGGTCAATTCCATTGAATTGTATGTGTAAAATTCTTACAGTGGAAATTTCTCATTTTACAATAACAATATTTTATAAAGTACTATTTTTGATGTCACTTAAGAATAATTTTTCCAAAATAGTGGTAAAATTGTCATTTATTATTTTCTTGTTCTTTTTGACTAGGTGTCAAAAATCTTATGCATTTGAAGATACAGCTATATAAATGAAAAATAATACTGTATTAGGAAAGAATTTTAATCAAGTACTTTGATGTAGTAGAGGTAAATCTTGTATAATTGTTCTATTTCACCATAAGTTACACAGTGTCAGACATTTAAATTTGTACACTGAAAAGAAAAACAACTTTCTCCTTTTGGCTGTGTAGAAATAAATCAGATTTGAAGAGGTTGCAGGTTTCCTGAGTTGTGGGTACAGGAAAAGAAAAGATCAACAAGATAGGTAGTATAACACAGTAGGTATTTGTCTACCTGATGGAATTAATAATACCTTAAAGAAGTAAAAATGTAGATAAATAAAACTAAGTAATGCTGAGATGACACTTGAAACATTCAAATTATAAATATGTAGTACTTAACCATTTGTGCGTTTTGAGTCTTTTTTCTTGATGTTCAAAGAGAATGGAAGAAAACTAGAAAAATCACTTGTCCATCACCATGACACAGATAAGACTGGTGATAATACTCTTCCAAATAGCTTTTTTTGGGGCGACTCTTTTACCTTATTCTAATTCTTATCTTACTCTTATTTGGAATTAAGAGTTCCATTGTAAGAATGTGAAGAGTCTAGAATTTTATCTGTGCTTGTGAATTCACCAGTTACTGACTCATGAATGTTCACAGAACAAAATGAGACTCCTTAGAGTGGAAGGTTAATTATTACAGCAAATAGTAATGGTGATTGGTGTACATATTTGTTTTGAGGCCAGTTTCCTAAGCCCCAGTTCCCACAGTAGTGTGAGGAGGGCTAGAAGATGCTTGCATAGAGCATTCCCTTACTGGAGTGGAATTCTCGGCTTACAGAATCTGAATAGTTTATAATAGGAAATAGGAAAGCCTGACTTTCCTGAAGAGAAAGATACTTATCTTTTCTTCCAAGGCTGTTTCTAGAAAAATACCTTTAAAAAGGTAGTGTAGACCACAGCACTGTGTATCTTAGTCCCCAAAGGTGCAGAAATATGGGAGTTCCGTAGAGAATCGTCTCTTAATAATATTTTCTACTCATTTTACACTGTCTGGACTTCCAGCAAATTTTCTTGTGAGTATGCCACTCTGAAAGTAGTGACTTTCCTGTTCCGGTAGGTTTGCCAGCAGTACTTTGTCAGATAAGTGCTTTACAGATATCTTCTCTTAATTCATGACCTGTCTTCATCTGCCCTCTTCCCCTAGTACTGGAGATTGAACCCAGAGCCTTTGCACTAAGCTATCATCCTTACTTTTCAGAAGGGATCTAAGTTGTCCTAAGTTGAAAAGAAAAGTTTCTAATTTTGATGAAGCTGTCAAATTTTTCTCTTCTGAATTGTGTTTTACAGAGTCATTGCTTCTTTGAAAGTCATAGATTTTTTTCCCATTATTTTCCTGTAGGTATTATTATATATTTTACATTTTTGTATCCAATATTACTTCTTGTATGTTATGTGTTAGAGTTCAGGGTCATTGTTTTAGCTTCTAGAGATTCAGCTTTAGTGCTATTTGTTGAAGAGGTTGCCTTTTCCTTGTTGAGTTGCCTTTGTATTTTTATCAAAATCCAGTGTTCTTAGTTGCAAATATCTATTTCTAAATTTAGACTCTCTTTATTGATCTATAACTGTCTTTTTGCTTAATACATCATTGTCTTGAATGATAAGGTTTTATAGTAAGTACTGAAAGTAGTATTACTTCTCTTAATATTTTCTTTCTTTAAATTGTTTTAGTTATTTAGTGCTGTTACTTTCCCACATATGTTTAAGAACCAGCCTGTTGATAATTACAAAGATATTTGGCCCACTCTTATCAAAGAATCACTATCCATATATTTAATCAACCATAGATAAAAATATTTAGAAAAAGTATGTCTCTATTGAATATATACAGACTTTTTTTCTTGACTTTATTCCCTAAACAATAATACAACAATGTGACATTTATATAATACTGGGTTCTAAAAGTAATCAAGAGCTGACATGTAATACATTAAGATATTGTACAATTTTCAATAAGATACCTAGGTATCTGTGGATTTTGGTATCCATGGGAATTCCTGGCAACCAATCACCCTGCCAAGTATGACTGCATTCTACTGAGATTTTGATTGGGATTATATTGATGATTCATATCATATATAGTATAATAATTAACATTTAAAATATTGATCATTTAATTCATGATACATTATATTGCTTTTCTCTCAGGTCTTTGATTATGTTCATCAGTTTAATAACATTTAGCTTAGATATCCTGCATATACTTTGTAGATACATAACTTTTTTTATTTTGATGCTATTTTTAAATGAAACTGCTTTTAAAATTTTTGATATACTAACTCATTGTTAGTATGTAAAAGTATAACTGATTTCTCCCATGACTTGTTATAATGTATTAGTTCTAGAAACTTTTTTGTTTCTTTGAGTTTGCTATGCAGACAATAATTATTTTGAATAAAGACTGTATTTCTTCATTTATAATTTGTATGCCTTTCATTAGTTTTCTTTCTTAATTACTTACACAGTACTAGCACTTTCTAGTACACAACTGAATGGAACTTTTGAGAAAATAAAAAACAAAACATTTTACCATAAAAAGGGAAACAGCTAAGAAGTAAAGATTATAGAGAAGATCTACCTATCTGAGAAGAATTGCCCTATATAGTTTTCTCAGCAGCAGAGTCAGTATTTGGATTATTTTCACTCCAGGTTGTTTTATGGTACCATATCAAAATAGAGCAGATACATAGAATTTGGTAGGATCTTAAAATGTCTTTCATCGCTTTTTTTTTTTCCTTTTTGAGACAGGGTCTTGCTTTGTGTTCAGGCTGGCTCTGAGCTCACTATGTAGTCCAGGCAAGCCTCAAATTCAGCAATCCTCCTGCCTCTGCCTCCCGAGTGCTGGGATTACAGGCGTGAGCCACCATGCCCGGTCCTGTGGTATGCGTTATTGATTGTTGGTGGGTGTGAGTCTCCATGCCCAACATTGTATGTGATTACGGGGATCTAACTCCGGACCTTGCGCTTGCGAGGCTGAGCTAACCCTCTGGCCCTCTTTCATCACTTTTTAACCAGTAAATATAATGTTACTATAGGCTTGTTTAATCAATTAAGGAAATTCTTTTTGCCTACTTTGCTGAGGCTTTTTTAAAAAATGAGAAATGGGGGCCAGAGATTTAGCTCAGGGTTCCGGCACCTGTCTAGCAAGTGCAAGGTCCCTAGTTTGATCCCTGGTAACAACATACAATACTGGGCATGGTGACTCATTCCCATCAGCAATCAGTACCGCATACCACAGTGCGGGGCGTGGTGGTTTACATTTGTAATCCCAGCACTCAGGATGCAGAGACAGTAGGATTGCTGAGTTCCAGGCTTGCCTGGGCTACATAGTGAGCTGAGGGCCAGCCTGAACTACAAAGCGAGACCATGTTTGAGAGAGAGGGGGAGGGGGAGGGGGAGAGAGATGTTAGATTTTGCCAAATGCCTCTTTTATTGAAATGTGGTTTTTCTTTTCTTTTCTTTTTTTTTTTTGCTTTTGAGACAGGGTCTCTGTAGTTCAGGCTGGCCCTGAGCTCACTATGGTGCCCAGGCAAGCTGCCGCGAACTCAGCAATCCTCCTGCCTCTGCCTCCCGAGTGCTGGGATTACAGGCGTGAACCACCACGCCTGCCACTGTGGTATGCGGTATTGATGGCTGGTGGGCGTGAGTGTCCACGCCCATCATTGTATGTGGTTACCGGGGATCGAACTCAGGTCCTTGAGCTTGCGAGGCAGGTGCCGGAACCACTGAGCTAACCCTCCGGCCCTGAAATGTGGTTTTTCTTGTTAGTGTGATCTGTTGCATTGTTGATTTTCAAACATTGAACCGGTTATATATTCCTACAACAACTGTATTTGGTTGTGTGCTATCGCTTATTTACTATCTTATTGGATTGGATTTGCTCATATTTTATGTGTGTTTATAAGGGATATTGTCTGCTGCTTTCTTGTGATACCATTATCTCTCTTTGATATTTTGAGAAATATTCTTTCCTTTTCTCAAGAGACTGTTTAATTGGAATTATTTTTCTCTTATGTGTTATAACATTTGCTATGAAATCACCAGAACATTTTTCTTTTGAGACAGGGTCTTGCTTTGGAGTTCAGGCTGGCCCTGAGCTCACTATGTAGTGCAGGCAAGTTTTGAACTCAGCAATCCTCCTGCCTCTGCCTACCACGTGCTGGGATTATAGGTGTGAGCCACCACGCTCAACTGAACTACAGATTTTTTCCCCTTATATATGTAGGAAAATGTAATACGGCATGCTCTTCTACAGGAAACTTTTTTACTAAGTAGGGATATGCTCAAAGTAATTAGTACAGTATAATAATACATAGACCAGTAGCACAGTTATTATATAAACAATTTGTGTGTACCGTACATATTATACATGCTGTACTTTTATATACTGGCAGCCCAGTAGGTTTGTTTATACCAGTACCACAGACTTGTGATGTCTTCTACCAGGCTTCTAAGACTGCTGCCATTCCTAGATGGTAGGAATTTTTCTGCTCCATTATAATCTTATTTGACAACCTTCTTCATATTTGCTATCTGCTGTTGACCAAAACTCATTAGGTAGTGGATAATCATACTTGATTGTCGGTGGGGCTGCCTTTTACTGAGTACATTATTTCAGATCATATGGGTTTTTGTTTCCCTGTTTGTGAGTATTCATAGATTTATTTTTGTGGAATTCTTTTTTGTTTTCTGTAAAGTTAGTTTGAATATTATAATTTTACAGATGATATATTTTAATTCTTAATATTTTAAGTTTTTGCAGTCTATTGGTTGCAAATATCAAAGTAGGTAGCCATTATGTTTCTTGATAAAATTCATATTTTGGGAAATAGAATTAAAATTTAGTGCATATAAGTCACTATAATAAATGGCTTAACTGAGCCTTATATTGATTTAAGGAATCAGATGACAGTGAAAGATTAAGTCACAGGTGTCAGAAGTACTTTTTTAAAAGTTTGTGGAAATGTCAAAAAAGGTGGGATTGTGTAGAAATACAGTTAAATTGTACTGAGACTTTGTACTATTCTAACAACTGGAACAGATCAGATATTTTGAAAGTATGATGAGTTTTCTTTAAGAATGTCTTCAGAGAGTTGAGGGATTTCTTTAAAATTGAGGCATTATGTAAACATTCCTTTACAGAAAGTATTTATGGCATGAAGTAGGCTTTTTTGTGGATTTGTTTGTTTGTTTCCTTTTTGGTCATGGGAGTTTGAACTCAGGGTCTTCATACTCAGCTACATCCCCAGCCCTTTACAGTTTTATCTTGAGACGATTTTGAGATAATCTTCCTGCTTCAGCTACCCAGAGTACTGGGATTGATGACATGTAGCCACCATGCCTGGGTATGGCTTAAAGTTTTTAAGACATCTGAAGCAATAACTGACAGGCAGTAGTGTATACAGCATGGATACACTGGTGGGGTGGAGTGGGAGGTTGTTGGGTTTCATTATGCTACTTAGTGTCTTATAACTTAAAATTTATGAAATATTTCTGGAATTTTCCATTCAGTATTTTCAGACTGGTTAACCACAGATAACTAAAACGATGGGGAGCAACACTGAGGAGGGGGAGGGAGTTCTGTACTTAAGACTCTGAGCTAGCTGAGTTCCTGTCTTTTTTATAACTTATCAGTTTAGCTCTACAACTAGACTTGAGAACAAGAAGAGTAACAATTAAAGAAAATGAATTATAAGCACAATTTGAAGTTACTCAGTTAAACAAATTCTATTGGTTTAATGTGAAAGTTTTAATTAACACATCAAGCTATTACCTTTATGGGCTGTCATGTGATACTGTATAATGTAAACATTGTATGATGTTTGAATCAGGGTAAGCATATCTACCTCTAGAAACATTTATTATTTTGGTATGATGGAAATATTCAAAATTTTTTCTTCCAGCTTTATTATTTATTTGTAGTTGCCTTACTGTGCAGTAGCACAACTTATTTTTTCCTGTCGTACTGTAATGTAGCCTTTCAAAATGTTAGATTATTAAATACTAGAATTTACATGGTTATAGTTCATGAATGATCTTTATTAGATTTATTAGTGAACAAACAAGACACCATCCTTGAACTCACTGTAATTCTTTTGTCTTAGAGTAGGGAAGACTGGTTTTGTTTATATCGTTAGTCTTCTTTGGAATCTTTAGAATTGCTACAAATCACACAATTACATAAGTAATCTTAATAAACCCATATGTGGTTTATGGGCTCTTTAGATTTGGGATGGAATCTATTGCAGTGTTTTAATTTGGCTATTGTTTCCTGTTGGCTTCAAAGTTGACCCTGAACTATAACCCTAATCCTTCTGTTTGCCCTTTTTTTGAGAGAGAGATTGACTTTACATAGAGTAAATTGATCTCTCTTAAGAACATAAGAACATAACAAACTTCTTTTTTTTTTTTTTTTTTTGAGACAGGGTCTTGCTTTGTAGTTCAGGCTGGCTCTGAGCTCACTATGTAGCCTAGGCAACTTCGAACTCAGCAATCCTCCTGTCTCTGCCTCCCGAGTGCTGAGATTACAGGCGTGAGCCACCACACGTGGCACTGTGGTATGTGGTATTGATTGCTGGTGGGCGTGAGTCTCCACGCCCAGCATTGTATGTGGTTTCCAGGGATCGAACTCAGGACCTTGCGCTTGCGAGGCAGGCGCCGGAACCACTGAGCTAACCCTCCAGCCCAACAAACTTCTTATAAAGAGGGTTCTTGAGCTCCTTTCGTCCTACAGTGTCTCCTACATAAACACTTTTGTTCATAACAAAGTGTGCCCATTTTGGTCACTTTTAAGTCTTAAAGCTATTCTTGGTGAAAATCTCACAAGTTTTAAATTCTTAAATTTTAATTTTTGTATTGGTTGATTGAGTTATTAATTGATTGTACTGTGCATTGAGTCTAAGGAACACGACTACATACCCAGCTCTCTTTTACTTTTGAGACAACTTGCTAAGTTGCTTTGCTAATTTGAGATCCTCCTTCCTCAGCCTCTCAAGTAGCTGGAATCACAGGTATGTTCACCATGCTCAACATAGGACATAGATCTTAAAGAAACATTGTTTAGTCTTGAAAGGGTACATGATGAGTTAGAAGACCATCCTGGAACCCTGTTTCAAACAAAACAAAAATAAATAGGTTTTTTGAAAAATTTTACGTTTGTACCCTATCTGATGTGTGATGATCTTCCAACAGAGAATCCTCACCATTCCTCCTTATCCTGTTCCCAGGTTAGGGAAGGAGATTTGTGACATGTTGAAATCTTACAGTCAATACAGTACAAGTTTCAGAGAAAATTCCTGCATTTGTTTGTTAGCACTTTCTAAATGCTATTTGCCTTTAGGAGGATTTGTTCTGATGAGAAATTTAGAATTCCTCAGCCACTGGGAGTTTTTTTTTTTTGTTTTTGTTTTTTGTTTTTGAGATAGGGTCTCGCTTTGTAGTTCAGGCTGGCCCTGATCTCACTATGTAGTCCAGGCAAGCCTCAAACTCAGCAATCCTCCTGTCTCTGCCTCCCAAGTGCTGGGATTACAGGCATGAGCCACCACGCCCGGCACTGTGGTATGTGGTATTGATTGATGGTGGGCGTGAGCCACCACGCCCAGCATTGTATGTGGTTACCAGGGATTGAACTCAGGACCTTGCGCTTGTGAGGCAGGCGCCGGAACCACTGAGCTAACCTTCCAGCCTGACCACTGGGAATTTTTAAAGGACCTGAGTTATCAGAGACTATGTCATCTTTTTCCCCTAAATTTTTTTACAGCTCAAACCAACAAAATTTAAGGTATATAAGAACATCTATTTGCAGGGCTTCTTGTCAGCATGTTCAAAGAGTTTTCTTTAGTAGGAACTGATTTTAAAAACCTAAGATTTTTTTAAGTAATAAGGCTGAGCAGTTTGCTTTATAACTTTTACAGATGCCTAGCTTGGGCATCAGCTTGCTTTTGAGAACAGTGTTTAAGTTTGCTGTTAATGCTTTTGAAATGTGTCTGCAAAATTACTAATGTGCACATTTAACTTCAGCCTGGTTAGGAAAACTTAGCAGAGTTTTATTAAGATTTCATTATGATTATAAATTGTATATCTTCAAGTGAAAATCTTATGCTGCATCTGAAATGACTGAGCGTTCAGATTTTGGATCTTTGGGTTAGAGTGCTCAAGTGGTGAAGTCTGTGACAATTTTCTAGCATCTAAAAAATCTGAATCTGAAACTCCTCCAGTCCCAACTATTTCAGACAAGGGCTCCCTAACCAGTGATTGAAGATCATTAGGAATCCTTTGTGGTAAAATTTAGAGTTACATTGAAGCTACTCTTAAACTTAGAAATACAAAATGACCAATCCTATTTAAATTACCTCTATGTAGCCAATAGAAGTAAAACAACATATTATTAGGAGATTTCAGATTAGTTACTTACTAGTTTTATGGCCCAAAGTTATTTCAATGAGAAGTATTCTTTGATTTTTTTAATAAAATGAACTTTTAAAAAAGGAAGTTTACAAACAGAAAAGTATAGATAAACTTTTCTATGTTGATGTACTTTTATAAAGTGAATACACTCTCACAACTTTTAACCCTATCCTAGTAGATCAAGTTATCAACTTGTCAGAAACCTCCTTGTATCATGTCCCAGTCGATAATCCCTTCATAAGAAAGGTAAACTCCTCTTCTGACTGAATAATCAGAGATAAGTTTGGTTTGTTGTTGAACTTTATAAAAAAATACATAGTATAGTGTATGCTATTTTGTATAGACTTCTTTGACACAGCATTGAATTTTTGAGATTTTGTCATAGTTTGTGGGTTTTTTAAAATTTTCCATTATAGATCAGAATTCTGTGTATGAATATACTGTAGTTTATTTCTTCCTTCTTGTTACTGATAGATGTTTAGAGTGTATATCACTTGGGGCTCTTAACCAGTCATGTTGCAATAATTCTTATACATACTTTTTTGTACACATATGTACATGTTTCTGTTCAGGGTACACCTGGGCAGGTGGTAGTACTGCTTAATCGTTGGGAATGTAGATGAGGGTTAGTAGATACTTCCAGATTCTTTTTAAACCGTTTTACATTTCTGCTTCCAGTATATGAGGATGCCAGTTATTGTACATTCTATTTACATCTACTTGGTACTCTGGCTTTTAGATAAAAATAAGTTGTTTCATTGGGTTATAATTTCTTGTTGTGTTAGTATTTTCTTAATGAATAGTAATGCTAAGTGCCTTTTCTAATGATCTTTTTAAAAGTTTTGTTTGATTTTCAGGGTGTCTTAAAAATTGGGCTTTTTTTGAGATGAAGTATTTTTGTTGTGTGAAATGTATTTTGTGTGTGAGTCCTGTGTTGTACATTGCTAATATTTTCCTCAACACTATATTTTCACATTTTAAAAAGAGTTAATTGTAAAGAAATTCAATCTGTTTTGTTTTCTTATGGCCTGCTTGATTGTTATTATTATTATTTTTTTTTGAGATAGGGTCTCGCTTTGTAGTTCAGTCTGGCCCTGAGCTCACTATGTAGCCCAGGCAAGCCTCGAACTCAGCAGTCCTCCTGCCTCTGCCTCCTGAGTGCTGGGAGCACAGGCATGAGCCACCACGCCCAGCACTGTGGTATGTGGTATTGATTGCTGGTGGGCGTGAGTCACCATGCCCAGCCTGCTTGATTGTTTTAATAAAATAAGGTTAAAAAATTGTAGTTCATTTACAGAAAAGTACTGTGTAGATGAATTTTTCTGTTGATGTACTTTTGGAAGTGAACAGAGTTGAGTTTCCCCAATTTAAAAGCTGTGATATTTTCTTGTCATCTTATTGAAACTATATTTTAAAAATTCTAATATTTGACTCTCAGATATACCTTTTCTTCCTTCTTTATTATAGCCTGTGGTGGATAATCCAGATAATATGAATTTGATTAATTTTGATTTTGGCAAAAGTAGTTATAGAAAATGTGTTGGTTTGGTTTACTCATAAGAAAACATTTTATTTTATTTTTATGTGTAGTATTAAAATTTGTAATATGGTAATATTTTCTTTTTTTATACCAGGCATAAAATTCCAGCCCTTGAATTTGCAAGAAGGTGTGTAACACTTGAACTAGATCCCAGGCTGTGCTAACATTTTCTGCTAGCTAAGATAGATATTTGTTCTGATGTTTCTTTGAAAAGAATTTTTAATTAGCTTTATTTCACAACTCTAGGAGAGGCAGTTTTTTTTGTTTGTTTATTTTCCGTAATATATTATATTCTCCATTACTGGTGATGTTTTGTTTTTGAGGAGTCATATGGTGGTTTAAAAACATGGAGTTGTGTAGTTATGTGCAGCTACTGTAAGTGGATGACTTAGTATAACGTGTAAAGTGATTTTAAAAATGTATATTCTCATTTAAGTCTACAGTAAAGCTAGAATATATAAAATATATTTTGAATTCAAAGTGTTATACTTAACTTTCATATTAAACAATTCTTAGATGATTAGATTTTACAGAATAGATATTATTTTGAAGTTAAAAAATTATTTCTTATTTTTTTATTATTTAGGGAGTGTCAGCCATCAGGAAGATTTTTAAAAGGCTTTCTAAATACTTGGTAAGTACTCAATCTCCATGTTACATGATTTCCATGTTACTTAAGTTTACTTATGCTATATGAATGACATTTACAGTAGTATAAATTACAATTATTAATTATATTGCATTTAATTTTTGTTTGGGTAATGATTAAATCTCTTCTCTTTTTACCTATTTTGATCTCCTTTGATTCTTTTCTATGCATTTTGTTCAGAAAATTTTTTGGTGTGGAGCCTAAATATTGAGTTCAAAGGCAAAATTTATGAGTTTAGAGGGTAGGAATGTTACAATTTATGAATGAAGTAGGGTTTTCCCTACTTGAGTTTTTGTAATCTTTCTCTATTCACTGCCAAAACTGGTACAAATCTCATTTCTTTTTTTGGTCATCCATTGCCTGACTCCTTGTCTCAGGTGGTTTGCCACAACATGCCGACAATTGTTATGGTCAGGTTCTGTGCTGTCCCCATCTAGAGCACCCTAATTTCTTTGTTCAAAGTTTAAAATATGAAAAGTTTTATAGATATCTGTAGTTGAGAATTTCATATATTTATGGATTAATTAGCTAACGTTTCACTTTATTTTTGCGTAAAGATGGGTAGGTGACATTCTCAGAATGTGTTTTACTTCAGCTACATGCTGTTTTAGATTTATGTGCTGCAGTAATTATATAATTACAAGAATGCTTTGGTTAAGCATAGTAGATTTTAAAGTGATTAAATATACCTCAAAAATGATAGGAAGGTGCTGTCAATGAATAATTGTTATAATAAAGTTTGTGATGTTTTTTTTAATGTAGTCAAAAAATTTCTGAAATCCAAATTTCTGAAATATAAATAAATATATTTAAATATAAAATATATTTATTTGAATAGCTAAGGGAGATTTTATAGTCACATAAAGAGATAATGATAAGTACTGATTTCTCTCAGTATACTTTTTAATGAGTTTGAAACAGTATTCAGTGATATTCATAAGATAATAATAATCATACTCAACTTAATATTCAGCAGTTATACTAATCTGTTTACGAAGTACTTACAATAAATGTAACATTTTAAGGAGGAAATGATGTTTACAAAGATCTCTTACTATTACATTAAAATGTAACATTCTAGAAGAGTAACTTACTGTTAAATTTTCCCTATTGATTCATATATTCAAGTAAACTAGCTGGCTTTACATTATATGAATTCATGACATATATCCCATCTTTGCAAATTTACTTATTTTATTGACAGTTTTATTGAGACACAGTTTAAAGAAAATAAATCCTTAAGTGTTTAGTTACATTTTAGTATTTTCAGGATTGTGGGATCCTACCACTGTTTAATGATTTCAGTATACCCATCCCTTTCCCTCACATTCTGGCCTGAAGCCATACTAACAGACAGCTGTTTGTATAGTTTGCCTGTTCTGTGCATTTGATAAAAGTAGCCTCTGTTGCTGGGTGTGGTGACTCATGCCTGTAATCCCAGCACTCGGGAGGCAGAGAGAGGAGGATTGCTGAGTTCGAAGCTTGCCTAGGCTACATAGTGAGCTCAGGGCCAGCCCGAACTATGAGGCGAGACCCTGTCTCAAAAAAAAAAAATAGCTTCTGTTTCATTTCTTTCACTTACCACAATATTTTCAAGTTATAGAATAGTTATCAGTATTTCATTTAATTTTGTGACTGAATAATATTCTGTTATGCACCACATTTTGTTTATTCATTAATCAGCTGATGGATTGTATCCATTTTAAAGTTGTTTTTGGCCATTGGGAATGCTTCCACAGTGAAGATAATTGTATAAGCTTTCATATAGACATATTTTCATTTCTTTAGTGCATATGGATAGGGTTGAGTTGCCACGTAATGTCATTGTTTTGTGTGCTTCTTTGAGGAATTGTCCAGCTGGCTATACCAGCAGTATATCTAGTTCCGCCACTAATTGTATGGAGTGGTGTGTCATTGTGGTTTTGGTTTTCATTTCCATGACTGATGATAAGCATCATTTCATGTACTTATTCACTATTTGCCTGTCTGTTTGTAAAGTCTTTTACCCAGTGTAAAAACTGAGTTGTAAGCATTCTTTATATGGTCTGTATATGATACGAAGATTAGAATCATGATTTGCAAATACTTTCTCCTGTCTGTGCCTTGTCTCTACTTTCTTGATGGTGTTCTTTGAGGCACAAATGTTTTAAATTTTGATGATTCCAATTTGTCTGGCTTTTCTTCTGTTGCTTGTGCTTTGGTATCATATTGTATTTATTTTAAATAAATATTGATAGTCTCAGCCAGTGACAAGGTTTTTAATTATCATAGGACTATTTAAAAATGTTGCAGTTTCTGTTTGACAGCCAAAAGCCCAAAGGAGCAATTATTCTTGTATTTGTGCTTCAATTCCTCAGCTAATTGTTTGTAACAAAACTGTATGCTTGATCTCATGTATGACAGTGAAAAAAATTACTTGTTTGTGAGTTGTTTATTGATATTGGCCTTGTGAATTCATGTTTAGCTTTTTGGATTGAAGAGGAAAAGGGCTATCTTTAATAGTTTCTTTATCATGGCAGCTATTGTGTGTGATACCTTAATAAACCATTAATAAACCTTAATAAACCGTTGTGTTTTTAAAGCTATATATATATGGAAATATATATATGGAAATATATATACATATGGAAATATAGATATATATGGAAATATATATATATGGAAATATATTTGGAAATATATATATAGAAATATATATGGAAATATATATGGAAATATATATATGGAAATATATATAGGTAAAGACATTTCATTGTTTTTGTGGTGTTACAAATAAAGAGTTTCCTGTGTTTTATTAAGCACATCTTTTAAATTCATATATGACCAGTTTAGTTTCTTATTCTGATTAGTATGTGACCTCTGTTTTTAAAAGAAAACTGAATTGCAGGAGATTTGTGTTTGTTTTCTGAGTACCTTTCTCAACTTGGATGGGTCAGGGATGATCAGAAGCTGATATTTGTGTTTCAAAGAACGGAATGTGTGACCTACAGAAGAGTTACAATTTAGGAGAGAAGCGTGAAAGCAGAGAATGTGCATGGCTAGGAAGAAACAATATGTGGAAGAACTAAGCAAAAGTGCTTGTGGCATGCTGCAGTAGAAACATAGTTTGCAGTTTGAGTTTAGGTAAGCCTGTCAGAACCATACCTGATCAAAAGCAGAAAGCCCTTTGAAAGAATATAAAACAGTCTTGAGTTGCCATATGTGATTTACAATGTCCTTTTTTCAAATAAATTACTAGATCTGTAAAGAAAATTGAAATGTTAACCATTTTCAGTTAAAGAAAAATTAGGAGAAACTAACCTACTTGAGTAAGAAAAGATACTAGATTTTGCAAAGACCTTAATATAACTATATATAATCTGAAGGATTTTTAAGGAATCCTGTGCTAAAATGATTACAGAAAAATAGCCCTAGTCCAAAGTGGGATTTGAATTAATTGTCTGACCAAAGGTAAGAAGCAGTTTCAAAGAAGAGTAATCAGTTTGAGGTGGAGTGGCATGAGGAGGCCAGGTGCCACCACGAGAAGGAATAAACATCAGAGCCAGTAAATATGCAACTCTAAGAGTTTTTATGGTTAAGAGAAACTTTCTTTTTCCCTTATTTGAAAGCAGCTGTAACAAAGCAAAACTTATCTATTCACACTGTGTATGTGAAAGCACTGGTGCAAAATTGGGTTTTTTTCTTTTGGGGTCAATTTACATTTTCCAGTACCATTGATACACATCTCTCATGCATTTATTGTCCATTTGAATCTCTCCTTTTGTGAAACATCTTATGACATGGACATTAAACGATTTAGTCTTCTAATTGTGAATGTGGTGTATTTTTCCTCTGGATTATCTTTGTTTTTCTCAGATGTAAGTGCTAATCTTTTGTACTTTTAAAATGTGGTAAAATGAAATTTTTTGTTTCAACTATTGTAGATGTACAGTTCAGTGACACTAATTACTTTTAAAATGTTTTGTACCTGTCACCACCATTGTAAAACTTTTCCATTATTCTAAATAAAAGCCTAAATTCCTAGTTCCTCAAATTTCCTAATAATTCTGAATCTTTTTGGCTTTTTGAATTTGCCTATTCTAAATATGTCATATAAATGGAACCACATAATACTTGTGTAATGGAGTTGAAGCCTAGTGGTAGTAGAAAAGGAAAACAAGGACTGAATTATATATGGCCTGGATAGGCTAAGGTAAGGAATTTAGATTTTCATTTGAATTGTAGTGGATCCCTGCTGAAGAGTTTTTTACACATTCAAGTTAGTGGTTAGACTCTTGAATGTGTTCAACTAGGCCTCTTTAACTTTAGTTCTACCATTCCATTGTGTTTTATTCTCATGTTTTCCCAGATATATCAGGAAAGGGAGATAACCAAGAACAGTCTCTTAAAGTACCCAACCCAAAAGGACACATATTACTTGTAAAACTCATTCTTCTTTTTGAGAATTATATGGAATTCTTTGGCAGCCTATGCTCAGCTACAGCCTTATTACTATGGAAGGTGAGAATGAAGTTTGGTTTAATTTAGTGTCTATAGTGCATTAATTCTTGTGTATTAGCTATAAAATATGATTGCTCTAGCTTGTACATAGTATTTCCTATTAAGGCTGTACTTCAGTAGTTTATTCTCTCTTATTACTAGTTCATAAAGTCATTTTGAAGTCATTTCTTGGTATTATGGTTGCAGCATGGAACCTTGTTACATCTGCATGAATATTAGGGCACCTAACAAAAAACTATAATTTCAGCATAATAAGGATAAACATTAAGTGGAAAATAATAGATGTCCATTTCCCTGTTCCCCTCATTAACATTTGATGTTATTTTTGTTAATATGTACTGAAAAGTGTTTTCTCATTGCTTTGGTTTAAGTTTTTGTGTGTTCTGTGAATTGCCTGTTTAGTCCCAGTTTTTTATACTAAAGTTTTACTAAAAAATTAATCTGGTTAGTATTTTAGTCCTTTGGCTCTTACGTATAATTTTAAAAGCTTTTTAGTTTATTTCAAGTTAAATATTATGATCATGATATTTGTTATACTTTTTCTTTATTGTTTCAGCATAGATACTAAAATTTTTGATGTCTTAAACTATATTACTAATTTTCCAACTGTTTTTTGGAGGCTATACAATTTTTATTCTTTTTTAGGAGCATTTGTTTTATAATACATTTGCAGTTCAGTTTATAGTTGTCATGGGGACAGATTACATGTACATATCACAGCTTTTTTTGTTTTTAAGTCCCCTCACCTCCTTCTCCCTCCCTCCTCCAATTCCCCTATCCTATTTTTCAATTTTGTTGATATTATTAATCTTAGTTCATGTTATGGCATATAGTGTTTACATTAATTGAGGTCATTAGGTTCCTGAACATGGTGTATATACATGTGTATATACATGTATATGCTGTGTATTTTCCCTTCACTTTTCCTCATCTTTTGCCCTGTTCCCTTGATCTACTTCCCTTTTGCAAGAGATCCATCCATCCTTTGTCATTCTCTTTATTTATACTTTACCTCACTCAAATGAGAGATACTACATGCCATGTAAGTTTATGTGTCTGGTTTATTTCACTCAGTATTATATTTTCCAGGTACATGCATTTTGCTACAAACGTGTCAAAATTGTCATTCTTTATAGCTGAGAAGTATTCCATAGATCCATGTTTTATTTATCCAGTTGTCTATTGATGGGTACACATGCTGCTTCCAGGATTTAGTTGTTATGAATTGTGCTGCTATAAACATTGGTATGCATGTATTGCTGTAGCATGATAATTGAAGCTCTTCATGCAATTTTTATAAACCAAAGTATTTTTAGATTTTAAAAATTTGATGTTTACCATGTTATTTTTCTTTCATTTAAAGAATTCCTCAATTGATAGAATAGTGTTATGAACACCCATATACTTAGATTCACCGTTAACATTTTGTACATTTTTAAACCTCTTAATATTTTTTTTTCATATCTATTTACTTATATACATCTTTGTTCATATCTACATTTATACATAAAAGCTTTTTAAAGTAAGAATTAAGTTATAGACTTCCTATTATTTCACTGATAAGTTCTAAGCTTATATGATTGGATTATTTCCTGTATAAAGCCACAGTATCAGTTTTCTTTTCCTTTTAAAAATTGATTGTGTGGGAGTGTGAACCCAGGACCCTGCATGTGCTACAGAACCATTCTACCATAGTAGTATATCCCTAGCACAAATAAACTCTCCCCGACCTTTTGTGCTAGGAGTTGAACTCGGGCCTCTTACATGGTAGCCAAGTCCTTTTCACTGACCTTCAGCCTCAGCTCCAATACCATATTTATACCTTTGAAAGTACCTTTAATTTGACAAAATAACAATGTTGTCTACTTTCAAAATTTCATAATTTCTTCCTAAAATCTTTTGTAATCCAGTGCTCAACCAATGTCTTCTTTCCCTCCCCAGTCTAGGAGCCAGTCAGGTTCACTCATTACATTTGACTATCATGATTTTTTAGCTTGAATCTTAAACAATTCCCTTTTGCTTTTATTTTGTGTTTTATATTGATATTTTGAAGATTTCATCCAGTTGGTTTACAGGCAATCCTAGGTTCACACCATTTTAGATTCAAGGCAAATAGTTTTTGGCATAAGTTAAAGATCACAACATGAGTGTTATACAGTGTATCACATTAGCAGGCAGCTAAAATGAATTTGGCATAATTATTTTTGATGTCAAATTTGATATTTTGCTCAAAGTGGTGATAAATGGATTTCTCCATAATAAAGATACTTGTCATTTATATGTAATGTAAGGGTGACAATTTGAAGCCCTATAAATGCACTGTTTTCTTCCAAATTTTAATCCAGCCATTTTATCATCTATGGATGGTTCTTGCTTGTGTCACTTAGTACTCTGAGTTGTAATGTGTAGTGTATTAGAACACTCATGGTATTTAAAAATTTTAAATATTGGGGGATTAATGTATTTGTTAAGATAGCTTTTGTGGAGTACAACATATATACTGTTTTTTATAGTTTACCATATAGAGCATAATGTACTACATATGATAAGAAACATAAATCTTGTAGGATGTTTCTTTGTGTATGTACTTGTTAATTTCTATTGCTGTGGCAAGTACCTGAGGTAAATTAAAAACAGGAGAGCTTTATTTCAGCTCATGGTTTTCAGAGGTTTCAGTTCATGGTCAGTTGGCTCCATGATGTTTGGGTCTGTGGTCAGGCAGAACATCGTAGCCAGGAGTGTATGGTAGAGTCAAGTCTTTTAGTACATGACAGCCATGAGGCAAACAAGGAGAGGAGGTATGGACCCAGAGAGTCCCTTCAAGGACATGCTCCTAGTGAGCTAACTTCTTCTAACTGAGCCTCACCTTCTGTAGGTCCAACATCTCCTAATAGTACCACTGGTAAGCAACCAAGCCTCCTTTAACAAGTTTTAGAGGGACACTACAGATTTAAACTATAGCAACATGCATACCGATGATAAGGCTGAATTTATAAATTAAGCATAATAAGAAATTAAAGATAACCATAGATTTAGCAACCTCAGCACAATAATTTTTTTCTTCCCTTTTCACTTAAAGGAAGCACTTTACAACTTCTCTTTGACGTATCTGAATTGCCATCATCACTACTTTTGGACTTTGCTTCCGTTATTAAGTAAAGTAAGAGTTACTTGGGCACAAGCAATGGGATACTGATACTTTGACAGTCCATCTGATAACCAAGATGGTTACTAAGTGAATAATGGGTGAGTAGTGTATATAGTGTGGATACTTTGGACAAAGGGAATCATTCATTTCCTGGGTGGATAGTGTGAGATTGAGGTTTCTTAATGCTCCTCAAAACAGTGTGTAATTTGAAACTTATTAATTGTTTATTTCTGGAATTTTCAGAGTGTGATTGACCACAGGTAATTGAAATCTTGGAAAGTTAAACTGCGGGTTGGGGAGGGGGCTGCTGTACTTTATTTGCCTGAAAGAAGTGGTTTAAATACATAATATGATTTATTAGCAGAAGTTAGCATAAAAATGGGCTCCTTTTTTTGGGTCTCTTTGATTGGAAAAAGTGGAAATGTTGATGGTTTTGAAAATAAAGATATATGTCATCCCTGTGGTTTGAGTAGCACAGGGTAGTAATAGATTGAAGGCTAGTTTAGATAATAACATATTTTATGTATACAATGAACTAGTTGTATGTTTTTGGCTAGTGACTTATATGACAGAAATACTTAGTGACTACGGCTCCTTAACCCCTTATTTGGGGCCATTTCATTATCTCGAAGTGAATTAAGAGAAATCAACTACATCCTAACTTCCACTAGGTATATAACCTCAGCTGGTGAATATTGTGGTTGTCTAGCTGTGTTCATGTTACTTTGGTTTGGATTTCAGCTGTCCTACAAAGTGGGAAAGATTAATTGCCTATCTGTCTCTCACGTGCTCAAACTTTGTTTGGTCCATACGTAGAAGTGGCAAGCTGAACATAGCTGGGTTGGTTCGCCATGAAATGTTCACTTGCTTGCTTGTTTGCTTGCTTCCTCCCTGTTTTCCTCCTTCCTTTCTTCCATTTTTGCATAGCTTCTTGTTATATTCATCTCATAAACCATTCTTCCCAGTTATAAATATTCATTTTTATTAGCACTGACTTAAAAAGTTTTTTGTTTGTGTGTATGTGAGTGCGTGTGCATGCACATGTGCATGCATGCTTGTGCATGTTTAATTCTCTCAAAGTAGAGAGCATATGGTGGGTAGTAATCCAGCCTGATATAATTACACTCTTAGTTTTAGTTGAGCAGTTGGTGTGGCTTGCCTAATTTAATACTGCTTACTGAGAAATGTCTGACCTAGAGTCCAAATATGTTCATTGGTTAATAGAGTTTCTCTGCTATGCAGGATAATCCGAGTTATTCTTTTTTTTTTTTTTTTTTTTTTTGAGACAGAGTCTCACTTTGTAGTTCAGGCTGGCCCTGAGCTCACTATGTAGCCCAGGCAAGCCTTGAACTCAGCAGTCCTCCTGCCTCTGCCTCTCAAATGCTGGGATTACAGGTTTGAGCCACCACACCCAGCACTGTGGTATGTGGTATTGATTGATGGTGGGCGTGAGCCACCATACCTGGTATTATTATATGTGGCTACTTTGGGACCTTGCGCTTGCCAGGCATGTGCTCTAACCACTGAGCTAACTCTGGCCCAATCTGGATTATTCTTGTTAGTTGATATAGTTCTTCTTTTTCTTGAGAATTAAAAATGTCAAAAGATGAGTGAAAAACTTGTTAGATTTTTCTTTTAGAAGATGAAAATCGATTTGTGTCCTCACCATTATTAAGTTTATTTTTGACCAGTTTGTCAGTATGCTTAGTAATTATATGTTAAACATCATGATGAAAGAATTTCTAGAACATTAGCTGTTTTTATAGAGGTAGAAGAAAACAATCCACTGGAACCAAGTACCATTTGGTTTACCTTTTATCTGGAGCTTTTCTTTTTTCCAAAGCGCTGTGTTATTAATATAATCTTTTCTTCTTTGAATGTATTTTAGATTTCTTCGTCTCCAGACTGTTAGTATTCTACTGCTGAAATACATTTCAGATTTTAATTTCTTTGCTTCATTTCCCTCTTCTAATTTTAAAATTTAGCAATTCTATTGAGATGCAATTAATTCAGAATTTGATGAGTTTTGACATATATGTGTGCTTTTGAGCCCATCACTGCATTTAAAATGATCACTACATTTAAGATGATGCATGCACACCTTTAAAAGCCTCTTCATAACTTTGTAATGCTAATCCCCATGTAAGGCAACCCAAGTTTGCATATTTTCAATGTAAGTTTGTTTGCATTTTTTAGAATGTACGTAAGTAGAATTATATAATGTATGTCCTTTTTCACGTTGCTTAATAAATTTGAGAATCCATATTTTTGGGTGAACTTTTAGAACTTTGTTCTTTTTTAATTTGTAGAACTAATTCTAGTTTTATTTTATCACAGTTTTTTTCTTACCTGTTTCCATTTATTGTTGTTGCACTGTGTTTTTAGTATTTTTGGCTGTTCTCATTGAAATTGGCCCAAACATTTACATGTCATTTTTCTACATGGACATCTGCTCTCACATCTCCTGAGTGAAATGGCTGAGTCATATACATACAGTAGGTGTGTGTTTATGTTTATTAACATTTTGCCAAACTTTTCTAAGTGGTTGTACTGGCATCGTGGCAGCATGTGAATATGTGAGTTGCTCCATATCCTTGGAGCACTTAGTGAGTTATTTTGGTTTTGTTTTAGTGGACATAATGGCTTCTCATTAGTGGACATAATGGTATTAATTTGCATTTTCCTATTGAATAAAGGTGTTATACAGCTTTGCTTGAGCTAATTTGCCATTCATAGGTCCTCTTATTGAAGTATTTTCTCAAATCTTTTGCTTAATTTTCGTTAGTTTATCTTATTATTAAAAGTTTTCTTTTTTTTATGTATTCTGTTTGCAAGCCCTTTTGATACTATTTGCAGATCTTTCCCAGGCGTACTCTCTCTCTCTTTCTCTCTCCCCTTTCCTTCTCTCTCCCTCCCCCCCCCTTTTCTTTTGTGGTGCCAGCGATCAAACTCTTGATCCTGTGCTTGCAAGGTAGGTGGTGGTGCCACTGCGATAAATCCCCAGCTCTTGTTTCTCATTTTTTGCCAATGTCTTTTGAAGTTCAGAAGTCTGCTAGCTGAAGTCTAGTTTGTATTTTTTCTCTTTCATGCTTTTTATGCAGTATTGTGTTAAAGATGTTTAATAATTTACAGAAGCTGTGTGTATTTTATCTTATGTGGCTCTAAAGGATCTCTGCATATTTAGTCAAGTTAATAATCTTGAGATGGGGAGATTGTCTTAGATTATCTAAGTGAGTCCACTGTAATCACGGGAGTCTATAAGAAAGAAATAAGAAGGTCAGGGGAGGGAAAGGTGGGAGACACACAGGTTGGAATGGTACTTTGGAAGGAGTGAGAAGTTCAGAAAACTTTGTACAAGCTGAATGAATAGTCAAGGAAACATACTGACTTAGAGAGCTTTTGGAAAGAACACTGGCCTGCTAAGACCCTGATGTTATCTAAAAGAAAAACAAACAAAAAACCAAAAAACCTCCACAACAACAAAAGAAAACCCTAATTGTGGGTTTATAACCTGTATTTTTTCTGTAAGTTAATACATTTATTATATGCCAGCATTTGTGATAATTTGGTACAGCATCCATAGTAAGTTTAATACAGATTACCTGTGAGTAGAGTGCTGCTGCCAGATGCCTAAAAATGTGGGGTGTCTTAGTAAGGCATTGGGTAGAAGTTGGTGGAATTTTGAGAAACATGAGAGAAAAGATTGGTTTGATTTAGCTGTGCATGGGTAGAAATGTACAGGTGTTAATGATTCTGTTAGTGAATCCGCAGAAAGAAGTGAAGGGATTTATCTAAATATTTGAAAACAGGAGGCTGTTGGCCACAGTTGGGATGTTAAAGATGCTGATGATAAAGACTAAGAAGGAAAAAAGGAGCATAATGATAAAAGCCTGCATTTTCTCAGAGAATATCCAAATCCCCATAAACAAAATGCTCATTGAAATGTGAATGTTCACAGTGTTGCTCCTGGCTCAAGGAAAAAGGAAGATATACTTGAAATTTCAAATAAGAGAGATTCTTGTGGATACAGAAAGCTTATCTGAATTCTGTCCTACAGTTTTGTCTGTTCTCTCTTCCCTTGGTATAGTATCAGTCATTTGTGTATGATGCTATTCTGTACTTGCACAGAATAGTTTGAATGTGACTGTTACATTTTTACATAGCTTTAATTTGTATTTCAGTAAAAGTACCAATATTTAGAACAAAAATCTTGCAAGATTCTTTATACCTATTACTGAGTTATTATTACTAGAGACTTTTCAGCTTCCTTTTTAAATTTTTTTAAACATTTTTTTGCTGCTGGGCCGGAGGGTTAGCTCAGTGGTTCTGGCGCCTGCCTCGCAAGCGCAAGGTCCTGAGTTCGATTCCCGGTAACCACATACAATGCTGGGCGTGGAGACTCACACCCACCAGCCATCAATACCGCATACCACAGTGCCGGGCGTGGTGGCTCACGCCTGTGGTCCCAGCACTCGGGAGGCAGAGATAGGAGGATTGCCGAGTTCGAGGCTTGCCTGGGCTACATAGTGAGCTCAGAGTCAGCCTGAACTACAAAGCGAGACCCTGTCTCAAAAAAAAAAAAATTTTTTTTGCTGAACTGGGAATTGAACTCAGGCTTTTGCACTTCCAAAGTAGGCATTGTACCACATGAGCTAAATCCCCGACTTGCAGCTTCCTTTTCAATAAGTGAATATGTGAGATAGTAATTTGCTTTAAATTTCTGGATTTATTTTGAAAAGTTGAGAGGCTGGGGGCTGGAAGTTTAGCTCAAGTGGTGCCACACCTACCTTGGAAGCATGAGAGCCTGAGTTTGATCCCTGTTACTACAAAAAATAAAAATTTAGAAATTGAATTTATAAAATGGTTATTTAATAAAACATTTATTTTGTTTTGGTTAGCTCTACATATTTATTGAAAAAATTGTTTGGAAAGTGGAAGTGCATTATTTATCAGAATAATTTTGAGTGATAATTTACATTGATGGATGATATATATTAATGGATGCAACTTAGAAATAGCCATGCATTCACTCTTTACTTTTACCTTACTCTTCTAAATTTTTTTCTTAGTCTAGGATTTTTGTTGCTTGGGGAGAGATATGCAAAAGAGTTAATCACTACTGTATGTTTAATTATCACTGTATTGAAATTGAGTGCTAAGGAAAACTTACTGCTATTTAGTATGGATTTCCTAAATATTATACTTCCTGTCTTTATAATTCTGTCTTTTTATAATTATTACACCATTAAAATTTTTAGTTTCATTTCAATAAATGTTAAAAACTAAGTTGCTGTTTGATTATCTGAAGTTAAAATTCCTATATCTGCTAATTAGATCATTAATAATTGTGGAGGTTAGAACTTAGAAAAGTATCATCAAAAGTTATTGGTAAGAAATGTGGGAAATTGGGGTACAAGGTGAGTGGTGAAGTGAAAGAAGAACACAGTTGCAGAACATAGGACATGTAGTGGGGTTTTCTTGTCAGTGGCATGAAGGAAAAAGGACTAGGGAGTTGCTGTCCATATATAAGAAGCTTAGTAGAAACACAGTTGTTCTACTTTGGAATCTGTTCAGTTCAAGTTAATGAGAAAGAACAATTTTGGCGAAACTTGGAAATTGTGACTGTTGGTGTTTACTGGCCAGTGTAATGGAGATAGTGTTATTATGAGGTCATGTAGTGATTTTGAGAGTATGAAGGGCACTGGCCACACTTCTTAATGGTACATAATAATATATCTGGACAAGGAATATATTGATATAATGTTAAGATGATCTTTTTTTTTTGCGGAACTGGGAATTGAACTCAGGACTTTGCACGTGCTAGGCAGGTGGTGGACATAACATTAAAAACACAGTAAAAGATGGCTACAACAATATTGACAATACATGATAGAAGCTTAATAAATATTTCAGTGAGGCATGAATGGATCTGTGGGAATCAAAGCTCTGTAAGCCTAAGGACATGAGGGTCCGTCCAAGATAAGACCAATGAGAACCTCTTTGGAAGTTAACCCCATGGGATTTGACCCTAGGGGAATTCTGAGCCAATATTTAAAAATTTAGGGATTTAGTAGTATCTCCTGTGTTCCAGATCATAAAGCCTTAATATATCAAGCATTAGGCATATTCACAGCAGCAGGAATTATTACCAAGTAATTAAGTTGATGTATTATGCTTTCTCTAGTTGTTTTCCATAGACATTTGTGTAGGGTATTGCAGGCCATGTAGTTTGGGGAAATCTATAATAGAGAGATTAAAAAGTAAAATTAATATTTTAGTATTTTTATAGTTTTGATCTCACACATTCCATATAAGGATCTCTGAAACTCACAGATTCCACCTTTTGAGAATGGGTACTACATATGACAATATCTAATTGTTTTTCTGAACCAGAGATCAAACTCAGTGCCTCATGATCACCAGGCAGGTGCACCACCACTGAACTCCATCCTCAGCTCCAATTTTTTTTGGGGGGGGGGTTACTGGCCATCAAACTTAGGGCCTTGCACTTGCCTGGCAGGCACTGTACCAGTGGGCTATGTCCCTGGCCAATACATAATGTTTTAAAGTGAAAGAACAATTTAAAAAGTATAACAGTGTGAGATAAATTTTTATATAATACATCTTTTCTTGAAACTGTTGACATTAGCTTTTGCTTAATGCAAATAAATTTGGGTATAAGGCAGGACACAAGAACTGTGTTTATAGATTTCACATCTTTTTGACTATGGAATGATCACCATTCTTTGTAAAGAGGTGAAAATTTAATATAAATAGATTGTTTAACTTTAAACAAGTTTTGGCACTTAGCATTTCTTGCAGGGAAGGTAGTTTTAAAATATAGTTAAGTTGCCGGGCGTGGTGGCTCCTGCCTGTAATCCCAGCACTCGGGAGGCAGAGACAGGAGGATTGCTGAGTTTGAGGTTTGCCTGAGCTACATAGTGAGCTCAGGGCCAGCCTGAACTACAAAGCAAGACCCTGTCTCAAAAAAAAAAAAAAAAGTTAAGTTTATTGAAAAACCAGTCATGATACTTGTCATTAAACACGTCATTGTTTCCTCTGGTTTTTTAAACATACGTATAGTTAGATAAGATTAAGCATTAAGTGCTTTTTCCCCTAAACAATATTACGCGCTTTTTTTTCCCTGATAATTTTAAGAGGTTTGTCTTTGTTGGTTTCCTTCAAGTTACACATATATACAGCTTAAGAATCAGTAGAACCTTAAATTAGCTGATATGGAAGGAAAATGATAAATAATGAAATAGCCATTATTGTTTACATTTTATTTTAGTTAGAACTAAAGTAAGAGCCAGGTTGTTGGTTTATGGGTTGGGGGTGGGGTGAAGCATTGCAAAACATTTCAAAAGCATTCTGTTCTTTTGGGTCTCTTGTTACATGGCTTTGTTTAGAAATACTCCTGCTTAAGAGCTAGTAAAGTAACTAGCCTTCATATAGAGCAATATGCAGTTGGCAGAGATTTTTAATTGATTCTTGTTTAGTATATTAGACAGTGATTTATATTTATAGGTTGTTAATTGTAAAACATATTGTGAACAAGTTTTCTACTTGTGTCAGGCTTTAATACTTGGTACCTGTTCTTTTATTGGCTGCTGTATTAATTTTTTCATTACCTCTCAGCATGTCTCTCTCTCCTTAGCTAGAAGTGCATCAGCAGCAATAAGATCTTTTCCGTAATGTGTGAGCTGTATGTGAAAATGCGGTAGAGCAGAACTATAGCTAGATTTTAGAAGTTAGTTAAATCATAGAAGAAACCTAAACAAATAGTAGTTCATATTTTCCATATAATGTGCTCTTCCAGTGAGCAGCGGCTATAGCAGCAGCACAGAGAAGGCAGACTTCTTGGCATTACCAGCTCAACTGCATCTGCAGATGAGGATTTTAAATTCTGTGCAGCAGACAGTACCTCCAGCAGGCGAGTAAAAGGTTACTGCATCATTCTGCTTTTTTGTTTCCATAGCCTTTATCTACAAATGAATTTTTAAGAAATTCAGCGTGAAGTGCATGCCTGCTTTTAGATATTCTGGAAGAATTGATTTGAGTATAACATGAATATCAAAAGGGCAATGCAAGGTGAAGGCAGAGGCAATACTAACTCTCTAGCTTTAAACAGAAGAAATTGAGCATGCAACATATATAAGGAGAGAATCTCTCATACCACCGAAAATAGGAAATTTTAAAAATACACATTTTAGTTGAAAATGTTTTATTACATTTAGTTTCAAGACTGTCTCTACCCCAGTGAACGGTCTTGTTAGAAGGGTTGGCTTCATTGCTTTATGAATGTTCATTCAGTTACAATTATTTGAACTGTGATCACTAGAGAAGCCTATAATATGACCTTGTTCTGTTTTGGAAATTGTCAAATGGATTAAAACTATGTAGTGTATATAATTATGTATTTACATTGTTACATTTTTACTTTTAATTCCTATTTATATAGCCACATATCCTCTTCTCTTTTAAACTCTTTAACATTTATAATAGCAGAGTCTTCCTCAGATTATCTGATGGTTGATTCAGTTATTGTCTGTACTCATGTTTTGCCTGTAGATTTCATTGCTCATTATTTTTCAAGTACTAAGTCCAGTATTGAGAAGGTATTTTTAGTTTGCATATTCGTCTCTATCCACCTTCCTGCCGTCTCCCACCAGCCATCACTTACAGATTTGTATTAGCTACTGAACTAGTTAGGCCTCTCTGTTTCTTGTTCATTTTTAGATTGAAGAATGCAGTGAAAACAATACTGTAAATTACTTTATAGTATAAAAGTAAAATCAGTTGATTATTCTTACTGTGAGTATTTGGCAGGCTCCTTGAATTGTAGAGTCATAAAAGGTCAGCAGTTCTGATTGGTAAGTTAAAGAATCCGTCCAGTAATTTGCTCCCTGGTGTTTCTCAAAGCCATGCTGCAGCAGTTCTTTTCCAGATATTGAGCGGTTCTCGAGCGGTGTATGTGGGGACAGGGAGGGGTGGGGCTCATTCCTGTTGGTTGCTGAAATAATGTGCATTTACCGAGGGAACAGGTTGGATAGGCTGAGCTGAAGAAGTAGGCAAACAGATCTAAACTGATGGAAGACAGAAAGAGTGGTTAGTATAATTTTGGGGTGTTTTATCTTGAGTTTGCTGCTTTGTTAAGTAGTTGGGCTTTAATATAAAACAGTTTCAAATATTAAAGCACCTTACCTTTTTTCTAAAGAGTAGCTAGGAGGCTTCTGTCTTTAATGTCCAGTTTTTTTGATGATAAGTTCATGACTGGTATCTTCTGTAAGGAAGCTGTTGTTTTATTCTCTTTTAGCAGTGTATTTTTTTTTCCCCAGCCCGAGAGCTGCCGAATGAAGCAGTTAGCCAGTTTTGAGTATCTATGGGACATTACCAGTTCTGGTTTTTAAGTTAAGTTCTCTTCTAATGAGTGAGCCAATGTGTGGCTGTGCCCGCAGCATTATCTCTTCCTTAATGAAGAGGTTGAGCCGTTCGACCTGCTGCTCCGATCTGTTCTCTTGTAGCCATACATCAGACCAGTTGCAGAGATTGTCCATCGAATGTCCCAGGCAACCAAAGGTAACTACATAGATTTATTTCAAATGAAGATCTACAATTAAAATGGCTGCACTATAAGTAGGACCAAATGATTAAAAATAAAAGACCAATTAAAGATGTTCTTAGCAGTTTCTTGACCTTGCAGTAGCTATCCAATATCATTTTGTCATCATCAGATTGTGTAGCAATGGAAATGCACTGCAGTAATTGATTTTATAATAGGATCAGGTGATTTACTCACGGCACTGACAGCCACTTGCTTGCGTGAGCTGAGCTGTGGAGCGTGCTAATGGATGTTGTGATTGTAGTCTGGAGATGATGTGAGACTGCTGGCTACTTAAAGCAGCAGTAGCATTGTTTTTAAAATGATAATAGTAAGTTTTTCTTTTCCATTTTATTTGCTTTAAGTTTGTGGTGGCCTCAGTGATTTTATACTTAATTTAAATATTCACATGAAGTTCTAGAGATTATATATTTTTGGCTTATGAGTTCATTGGTATGAACAGCCTTGAATACAGTAAAAGATAGTCTCACTACTCTCAGTTCCTACTCCACATCACATATTCTGGTCCTGATCATGACAACATATGTCCGAAGTACAAGAATTTAACTATCGTCTTTTATCTAAATGAAGTAATTTTTTTTTTTTTTGAGACAGGGTCTTGCTTTGTAGTTCAGACTGGCCCTGAGCTCACTATGTAGCCCAGGCAAGCCTTGAACTCAGCAGTCTTCCTGTCTCTGCCTCCTGAGTGCTGGGATTACAGGCACCAGCCACCACGCCCCACACCCCATGCCCAGCACTGTGGTATGTGGTACTGATTGCCGGTGGGCATGAGTCACCACACCCAGCATTGTATATGGTTACCGGGATCGAACTCAGGACCTTGTGCCTGCGAGGCAGGCGCTGGAACCACTGAGCCAAATCTCCGGCCCAAGTAAAATATTTTTAACATTTGGAAATTTCAGTTTCAAACTTTAGCTGTGATTATATTGGAATTATAATAAATTCTCCATCTAGTGAATTCTGCTAAAATTTTTTCTTGTAGTCTCTTTTTTGGCTTTTGCTTTCTTAACTTACATGGATATGACAACATTTAAGAATTCTGAGTTGTGCCATTTTTCTAAGAAATACTGGTGAAAATATAATCATTTTAAAGCAGTGTTTTAAAGACATAACAAAGTAAAAACTTGGTATCCAAGGTTATTTAATACCCACAATGACAAATTTTTGAAGTAATTATATTTTAATGTTCATCTTCTGTACTTTTTAACAGATTACTGATTACAATTATAGAAGTATAAGACTAATGGTGACTATAATAAAACCATTGTTTCAAATGGAAGTGAGACTTAGGTGCTAAGACGTTGTTCACAGTAAACTTTTACTGGGTGCTTTGCATCAGAAAATAAAATAATCTCTTTTTTTGCTGCATTCATCTCTCCCATCTCTATCTCCTTGTCTGTATTACAGTATGTTACAGAATTTGACACTTATAAATTCTGAATTCTCTTATTACCTTTTCATCTCCTTGCTGTGATAGATACTGTTTCTTTCAACCATCTCAAAACCATCTCTAGAAAGTACCTCTAAAAACATTTATAATAATCAAAATCAGTAATTTCCAATAGGAGAATCAAATATAGTATTGCGTTTATAGATGGCAATCAGTATTTGAAGAAAGCATCTTTCTTTTCTGATGTACTCAAGTACTTGGCCTTAGTGTTTGAGGCCTTAGGTCCTCTTGAAAGATAAAAGTATTACTGTTACCATTAGTCTTATACTTCTATATTTGTAATCAGTAATCTGTTAAAAAGTACAGAAGATGAACATTAAAATATAATTACTTTAAAAATTTGTCATTGTGGGTATTAAATAACCTTGGATACCAAGTTTTTACTTTGTTATGTCTTTAAAACACTGTACTTCTTCCTAAATTCAAATACTGAAAAAATAATAGAAAGCTATAATATAATTTAAAGCTAAACTTTATGATCTTTTATTACTCAACAGGAAAATCTGTCGATACCCAAACCAACCCCTTCTGTGAACACTGACAGTGTGAATGTGAGGAAGTTAGTATCATTGAAATTGGTTATGGGGGTGTCAGAATTTCTTAAATGTTGAAAATGTTAAGTGATGGACTACCAGCAGATTAATTATTGATATACATTTCACTGGAATGATTTACAATGAAGTTTTTTTTTCTCTGTCTCTGTCTCATCTCTTTCTTTTGGAGTAACATGCAAATAGAAGTTCAGGAGTAAATCCTGTTTCCTTTGACTATTTTATAAAATATAAGATGCAAAAATTGTTCTGTAATTGGACAGTGTTCCATGTGAAATGAGTGGGTAGTAGTTTTTATGAAGTTTTAGTCTTAATGGAGTTGCCTTTTCTAAAGAGCCCTGGAATGAGCATTCAAAGACTTGGATTTAATCAGACAGATAACAGAAAAATGACAAAGCATTTCAGAGGATAAATATGGAAATGAAGAAGCTGTTGGAGGGTAAAGTTCTTAAACAAATAATGGTTTGGTGGTAATGGTGAGAGGTACTTGAGATGACATTTTAGAAGAGGTGAATTTACAAGAAGCCATAGATTTGTTTTTGCCAGGAGCCCTAGAAAACTGCATTTCAACAACCTTTGGCACCAGATGATCTTTATTCTCATTGAGAACCACCACTGGGGGTTATAATGGAAGTGGATATATTATCCTGCAGAAAGTGTGTAGAGTAAGGAGAGGTCAGTTACTTAAAAACCACAGCACAGCATTGATGAGCAGGGAAAGGCCTTTGAGAAGAAGAGTTCTTTAAGTGCTAAACTACATGTACAAATTAGGTAGTGGGAGCTGGTAGGAAAGAAAAGGTAGTCCATCTGTGTAGAAACAGGTGGGAGGAGTAGACTGGGTCAAAAAAATCCATAGATTTCATTTTTTACTTTACTAGAAATTGTCACTATATATTTTGCCAGTTAAAGGCTTTCTTTATCCTTTTCCAATTAAAAGCTCTTCTAGGCTTTAGACTAAAATTTCTGTTATCCCTCTGAGCTAGAAGTATATGTATATCACATATAAATTGGCAAATGTAATTGTGGTCTGTCCTGTATAGGGCTATACTGAAAGCAGTACACAATAGTTCAGTTTTGTTATTAGATTAAACTGTCTATTAGTTTAGATTATTATGACAGTTATGATTAATATAGCAGTGTTGTATTTTAGTATCTGTGAGAATGTTTTGTGTTTTACATAAAATCACAAGATTTCAGGGGAAGAAAATTCTCATCAAATATAGGTTTTGTAAAAGGAAAAAATCATCTTAAATTCCCAGATGAGTGAATAAAAATCACAAGGTTAACCTTTTAAATACTATAATTAAGAAACAGGTTTAAAACACATATAGGATCAAATACTTACAAAATATTTTGCTCCTTAGATTTAATTCCCAAATTTTAAAGTTGACCAGTCATTGAAAATCATAGCGGTCTGTCCTCTAAAGAATGCTTTTAAAATTGTACTTCTTGGAATCATATCTGGGTTATTTGGTGTGGTTTGGTATAACCAAGGAGTGCTTAGTTACTGAAAAAGATTGGCAGCTGCAGCCTTAATGCCTCCATTCGTTGCCTATTTTACTGTACTGGTTTTTGCTTCCCCTCTTATTTTCATCCCATGACTAGAGGCTTACTAAGGATAATTTGAAAAAAAAATTCAGTTTTATTATTTTTTAAAACTGATAGTTGAATTGATGCATATCCCTTCTTTATAGCTCCTCGTGTTTTTATGGTTTTACATTGTAATTAAACAATCAGTGTCATGTATGTGTGTTTCCACATAAAGGCAATGAGATTAATGATATTGAATTTGCATCTTCCTGCCTCAGCCTCCTGTACTGTAATTACAGGCATGTGCTATCATGCCCAGCTGCTGTCAGAATTTCTGACTTTTTGTTAATCCTCAAGCTAGCATTTGATTCAGCTTGAATTGTTCAAGAGAATAGAAAGTGGTTTGAATGAAGGTCCAAAAAGCAGATAGTGATGGGATATAGGGTGAGGTTAGGGTATGGAAGGCTAAGATGGCAGCTATTAGATTGGTGTACTTGTTCTGTCCAGGGTACCATTTTCTCCATTTTCATGAGTCCTGTGTCTTCTGTTTGTGGAAGAGGTAGACACGTAGAACTGGTGTTTAAGTTATTGATTGATATTTCAGATGCATGTGTTGTAGGGTTCCATAAAAAGTACTTAATATACCTTAATGTTAAACAAAATTTCAGGTGCAAAATGTAATAACTAACTTTTAGTGACTTGTGTTGTTACTAAAATTAAATTTTGGTTACAATTGGACATGTTAAACTTTAGAATCACCTTATATTTGTTACCAACATATTTAAACAATAAGTTAATTTTTATTATTCATCTTAGTAAAGAAACGTGATCAAGGTAATGCTACTTTCTCCTTAATCAAAAAGCTTTATAAAGTAATAAAAAGATTGCTCTAAAGGGAAAGATCTGTGTCATTAGAATTAATGCCATCATCTTTGTGACATTTTTATGAGTAAATGAGTCAAAAGTATTAGAATTGATGGCATGTATCATATTTTTTTGAAGTAACTAGTTATATATTGTACTTTTATTACCACCTGTATTTTTCATGTTACTATGAAAGTTTTATTCTACTCCAGCCCTTTTTATCAGTATTTCTTAAAAATAAGAAAAGGCTGGGATGGAGATTTAGCTCAATGGTTCTGGTGCCTGCTTAGCAAGCCCAAGGTCCTGAGTTCAATCCCTGGTAACCACATACAACAAATAATGAATGTGGTGACTCAATGCCCACCAGCAATCAGTACCACACACTACAATACTGGGCATGGTGGCTCATGCCTATAATTCCAGCACTCAGGAGGCAGAGACAGGAGGATTGCTGTGAGTTCGAGGCTTGCCTGGGTTACATAGTGAGCTCAGGGCCAGCCTGAACTACAAAGCAAGACTCTGTCTTTGAAAAAAAAAAAAGGGCTATAGTTTGGACTGACTGAAGGTTTTTTTTTTTTCTTTTGAGATATGGGTCTTAGGAGGGGCCATGTTAAATTCTACTTAAAATATAATACTTAAAATTAATAAATGGGTCCTGTCTGTAGTCTTTATCATCCTTCCATCCTATTGAAAAATAAACATAGGAAAAATATTTTCATGGCTTTCTTATCATTGCTTGACCAATAAGTTTAACATTGTAGAAAAGCTAGCAATCTAAAGCTTTTAACAAGTCTCTACATGCTTTCTTCTTTAGAATTTTTAGTTTTTTTCTTAAGGCCATTATTTATTGATAAGCCTCTCTGTTAGTGAGAAAGTTTGTCTTTCATGGGTTTGAAATATTAACTGTGAGGGAAGAATTGTGGACCACAGTGACTTTCACATTATACTGACCTATTCTCCTGTGAAGGAAGTAATTCATATCTCAGCAACATATTTTATAGGAAAGTAAACTAGCCTACGTGTAGTTGACCCACTGTCTTGGTTTTTAATACTTTGTATATGTTGTTTACACATTCTTTCTGTGCTGTTAGCAAGTGCCAGCTGTTCTTCCACATGAGGAGAGTGTGGGTTGATGCAATAGGTTTACCAGTAGAATCCTGTTTAGCACTTATGCTTTACTTGGACTGCTGTATGTTTTATATTATAGGCTGTGTGGATCATCTTATTTTTTATAAGTACTGCATGCTAATGAACTGTGCCACTGGAGCTCCAGATCATCTTTTTTTTTTTTTAAATTATGTTTTTCTTAGAATTATTATGTATTTCAAGTAGTGTAGATATTCCTTTAGGGTATTTAGATATTTCCCAAGTAGGAAAATAAATAAACCTAACTAGAGGTTCGAAGATGGAGAAATAAAGCTATGTACCCATACTTACAGACACACACACACATGCAGGTTCTCTTACTGATTTAAGTCTTATTCTTCCCAGAGTTGGTCAATATGTTTCATTTGTTTATATTCTTATCCACTCAGATAGTGATGGTGATGATGATAAAAGATTGGTGGGGAAGCTGTTGACTTGATGTAAGTTCTTGCTCTAATTAAACTACTGCCACTGCAGAGTGAAGGATGCTGCAATTAAGGTTTGCGTCAGCAGATTATTCTTACCTGTTTGCATTTCTCCAGGAGGCTATAGAAATGTTTTCCTAGCTAAACTATAGCACTTAGGCATTGGCAAAAAAAATTTACAAACATGGCATAGGATTTATGAATCCATACATATTTGTCTTAGTTTTTGGTACAATGAAAAATCTTATGTAGCAAAAATAATAACCGTGACGCCCTATGATTTGAACTCATAGTTTCTATATCCACAGAAATTCAGAAAAGCCTAGTAATTGGGCAGCTGTGGCTTACTACCTGGTGTAAATGTAAATTTCTCTATTGAACACTGATAGTAGAATAGCAGAATGGAGAACTGAACATAAATAAGTTAACTGGTTTCAAGGAGTGTGTTAAATCCACATTGTCCATTAGTCAAATTTTGCAGTGCAAGGAGTCTGGATATTGTATTAAATATTTTCTGTTAGAATCTTTGCGACAAACAGGCATTTTAAGGCACAGTTAAATTTTCTGCTTTATTTTGACATGGTTCTTGGAATGAAATTGCTTGTTGAAGATAATTCTTGTAACACTGACCCTGTTGCCCGCAAAGTAAATATTCATTAGATTGGCAGGTCTTATTTAGAGTATTTTAAACTATTTCCTTTTTAAAGATAAATGCAGTTATATTACAAAAACATATACTTTAGCATTTGTGTGAAGGTAATACTTTCTTATAACCGCCACACAGCTCAACACATAGAGATTTGTGTCCAAATGGTCCTCCAAATGCTCTGGTTCAGTCACTTCCCTTCTTGTAAGGAGCTCCAAGTTACTCTTTCAATAATTACTTCCTGTGCTTAGGATTTTATCAGCTAAGTCAACTGTGCTAAATGCTGCTAGGACTGATGGTCCACTAGTGTGCTCTCCCTCCCTCCTGTTTCCTTTTCTTCCCTCTTCTCATCCCCCCACCCCTCTATCTGATTTCTTTTTTTGAGAAAGGGTCTGGTTATGTAGTCCAGGCTGGCCTCAAATTTGTAATTCTCCTGCCTCAGCCTCCAGAGTAATGGGATTACAGGAATGAGTGACCACATCCAGCTGATACTATTGTTTAATCTTGACCATTTTGCACACAGTTGTTACTTCTTTTATGTCTCTTTCTGATTTGCAGATTTATTTTTATTTCCTTTTCTAAAAACTTATGCCTGACCTGGCTTTTCAGTTTTTCATAGTCTAGATTTGACTTGATGTACACTTAGAATGAAGTTTAACATGTGCAGTTCATCTGTCCTCTTTATTTCTGGTGAGTTGGCAGCTGGTTCTGAAGGTTTTCTTAGTCTTCGTTTGATCTCTGCCTCAAGGGTGATATGTTATTTTACTGGAGTCACCTAGTATCAGGTTTTCCTCTATTGGGATTTTGGCAGTTGCTAATACTTAGTGCCTCCAGTCCATTCATGCTTGCCAGATGATGGTGTTCCGATTCTCATATTTTTACAAATCTGTTAACAGATAGTTTTATAAAGCCTACATCGCCCTATTTGCCACTTGATTTCTTAGTACTATAGTTAGTTTAGAAAGATTGGTTGTATTAGTATAGTGAGTACTTGTTGAGCTATTAGACTACAATTAAAAGCTGAAATCCTGTCCACTTTCAATGTTGGTTGACGATATAATTTTAATAGACTGGTGAAATAAAAACTTTCCAAATGTCAAGAGAATGAATTTTTTTTTCAAGTAATATATAATAGTGGATGTCAAACTTGATTTTGGTACTTAACTGCCCATTGGAGTTAGAGGCTATAAGTTATATTTTTATACAACAGAAAGTTTTATGGCACTAAGAATGAAAATGAACCGATTACAGATAACAACAGATGAATTTTACAGACATAGCACTGAGCAAAAAGAAAACAAAACAGATAGCTGCCAGAATATAAGCAGTAGTATTCTGTTTATGTGCAGCCCAGGAGTAGGAAGAAGACACCTGTGGTACTGAAAGTCAGTATGTGGCCATTAGCGTGCATCGAGAGGCAGAGGGGTGACGAGGACCAGCTTTAGGAATTGCTAGAGGTGGCTCTGGCAGAGTAGTGAGTTGTATTACTATTTTTTTAATATGAGTGAAGTTACTTTTCTGTGTATATATTATATTCCAGTAAAGAGAAAGTGAACACTTCAGATTTCTAGATTTGGAAAAAGAATTACTTGAGAGCTTCTTATTAAAAATGTGCATTGGTATTCAGAGTAGGGCTCAGGTTACTGTTTTTCAAGTTTCCCATCATAGTGATCTTGCAAATGTTTCAGAGAGCATTACTTTGTGAGCAAGATGATTTTAAAAGCCTTCTTGTGAATACATCGAGTGTGGTAGTCACTATGTGAAATGAATGAATTGTGTGCACCAAAAATAGTGTTAAGTACCCCCAAATGTGAGACCATCAGATTCTTAGAGGTTTTTCACTTTTTTAAAAACGAAACAAGTGCTGGGCGTGGTAGCTCACACCTGTCATCCCAGCACTTGGGAGGCAGAGACAGGAGGATTGCTGAGTTCGAGGCTTGCCTGGGCCAGCCTGAACTACAAAGTGAGACCCTGTCTCAAAACAAACAAACAAAATGAAACAAGAAGTGCCCTGCTTTGCACCATCTCGTCCTTTTGTAATGTTCCTGGAGAGTCACCACACGTACAATAAAGAAAATTAGAGTAAACATCTCTGCTTTTCAGCAGTCTCTGGGGCCACTGAGTGTTGTGCTCTGGAAACACCAAGATGGTAAGGGATTCAAGATTATGTCACAGCCAAAGTACAGACCTCAGTGTACCCATATATTTGTAGCTTCAAAACCTCAGAGATTACATCCACCAATGTTAAGGAACTATATTATTAAAAGTCAGGTAGTTATTAGGGAAATAAAGCCAGTGTCGTGAAATTCAAATGAATGTGGTGCACTTTTTCAATTTTTTCCTTCAAGTTTAAAATAAAGTTCATTATGTATATCTAAAATGTACCAATGAATATTTCCTTGAAAATATTAAAAGACCTGAAATACAATCATGCATTTATGATTAGTTGAAAAAATATAGAGCCACTGTTCATTGACGTTGCAGATCATTGTCTATGGCAGCAGTTGACTGTGCACTGGAGTCTTATTAAAAATGAAGCTGGGGCCGGAGGGTTAGCTCAGTGGTTCTGGCGCCTGCCTTGCAAGCGCTAGGTCCTGAGTTTGATCCCCGGTAACCACAAACAATGCTGGGCGTGGAGACTCACCCCCACCAACAATCAATACCACATACCACAGTGCCAGGCGTGGTGGCTCATGCCTGTAATCCCAGCACTCGGGAGGCAGAGACAGGAGGATGGCTGAGTTCGAGGCTGTCTGGGCTACATAGTGAGCTCAGAGCCAGCCTGAACTACAAAGCGAGACCCTGTCTCAAAAAAAAAAAAAAAAAAAAAAAAAATGAAGCTGATGGGTAGAAAGGAGCGGGACTCAAGACCTTACATTTCTGCAAGTTCAAGGTGGTGCCAAGACTGCTCATTGAGGACCAGATTTTGAATAGCAAGGCTGAAGTCCTATCTAGTTGCTTTGCCCCCATAACTGTGGACATAATCTGTGTAGTGTATTGAAATGATGGTGTCAGCTACCTGATTATATAACCGTTGGTGATTGCCAGACAAAGGTTTGTCTTCCTTACAATGAAAAGTTTTCAGAAGTTGGCCCCACCAGTCTTGAGCCTCATTTTAGTCTGTGAGCTTGATTTCCAGCCTTCTATGTCCACAATTCAATTTTAAGCTCAGCAAATCCAAATATTTCATGTTCTAAGTTTTAATTATTCGTTTTTGTTGCCCTCCCCTAGTGCATACTTATGTAGCTCCAAATTCCTTAAGCAATATGTGAATTTCTTTTAAAGTGCTAGGAAGTGGTAGTATTTCTGGGCAGGTAGCTGAGACAAAAGGTATGAAAAGTAGAAACAAAGGTCTAGTGTACATCTGATAAAAATTCCAAAGATATAAAAAATGAGGATGAATCAAATTATTATGAATTTCTTAAAACTCTTTAAGTGTACCGGTTATTAGATGTGGAAACATTGATTCAATTAGAACAAATAAAAATAAATGTACACAAGGCACAATATACTGTAACTGCAGAAAAGTCAAATCAAAGAAGATACTTGAAAAATGAGAGGGTAAAGATAGTATTTGCCTGAACTTTTTTTTTTTTTTTTGAGACAAGAGCTTGCTTTGTAGTTCAGGCGGGCCCTGAGACTATGTAGCCTGGGCAAGCCTCAAATTCAGCAATCCTCCTGCCTCTGAATCCTGGGACTACAGGCGTGAGTCATCATGCCCAGCATTGTGTTATGTGGTTACCAGGAATCAAACTCGGGATCTTGTGCTTGCAAGCTAAACCCCCAGTGCTTGGAAGCCAGATGATGATGGGATAGTACATTCTGCTGAGTGAAAATTATGAATCATCCTTTTATACCAGTGAGTCTGTCTTTCAAGAAAGAGGGCATAGGGCTGGGGACTTAGCTCAGTGGTTCCGGCACCTGCCTTGCAAGCTCAAGGTCCAGAGTTCCATCCCTGGTAACCACATAACCACAATACTGGGTGTAGTGACTCACACCCACCTGTAATCAGTACCACACACCACAATGCCAGACATGTTGGCTAATATGGTTACTTACTTGTGATTGATATTGTAGAAAAATGAAGCCATATTTTTATGCCCCCCCCTTTGACTTGGTACTCTGATTTTGTCTAGACAAGAGAAATAGGTTTAGAATGGAGGAAATGTATCCAGAAACTTGAAAAAAAAATTTAAAAGTATATACATAATATTTCAACGAATCTGAAAATCAATGCTTTTAGAGAGTAGTCACCACCATGATTGTCTTCTAGTTGTTTGAATGGCTGAGTTTAGTGGTAATATTTATCAGCAGCCCTCATTGTGATAAGGAATTCAAGTTGGGACCAACCCACAATGCTTCCTCTTAGTTATAGGGTGAGTATACAACACAGCATTGTTTGTACTGAAATTGAGGGTGTTTTGAAGTTTGAGAGTGTTTTACAACTACTGCCTTGTTAGGTTTGTCCAGAAATACTGTTCTGTAACCTGAAAAATTTTAAAAATTTCTTTTGTGAAAAAATTATAGATCATTACATAAGGAATCTAGTGATTTAATAATTATGACAGTGTTGCTTTATTTCTGCACAAATAGAGAAGATCTTTGTAAGAAAATCATGGTATTTCTTACCATTTAAAGAATAATAGCTCTCAGTCTGTACTAAAAAAGAATGAAAAAAACAAGTTTTGAGTGGATTCTCTTTCTTGGTGTCAGAGAACTAGTGTTTTAGATGTTTTTGGGTTTTCATGGGGATATTTTGCTTTTTTCATCACCAGAGTATTAATATAAGGCATCAGTGGAGAAAGATGGAACTGGGCTAGAATTAGGTTAATTTTACATTGTTTCTGCAAAACTTACATAATTTGCAGAAATGTTTTGTATCACTATATATCTTTCAAAGGTTTTGTTAGGGTGAATATTTTTCTCAAAATTAAAAATAAGTCAATATTGCCACTGTGAAAGGTTTATTTTGGATGGAGGTCTTTATAGATTTTTCCCAATGGCTGGCATGTAATGTTCAAATATTTATCTTTTTCAATTCAAACATATATTTTCTGAATTTGCACTGTATATAGTGCAGTGGGCAGTATCTTTCTGTATATCCCCCCTTAACCTTCTTGCCAAGAATTTGAAGAGGCAGATTGAATGATTGTTTTTGTGAGTTTATCTGTGGATAGTGACTATCTGCCATAATCATCTAAGTGAGGTAATTATTTTGCACAGATAACAAGAACAGAAATTGAGGGAGCAGTTTTTTTAGATGAACTACGTGAAATAAAAGCAGCATGGATTTACCTGCATTCAAATTGTGTATTTACCAAATTAAACCTTCCAGGAGCCCAGGCAAGAGGACATCATCAGTAATCAATGGGAGTGAGTCCTAAGTCTAAAATTAAATGACAGGAAGACTTTATTTCTTCTTACAGTTCACAGTAAACAGTGGCATATTACAGTTATTACTAAGTAGGGAACCTTGTAGGAGCAGATTCCTCACTAGACTCCTCATCCCCTTTTCTTTTACACACAGTACATTTTGTGTATTACAGTAGTAGGCCTCTTCTGAAATTTATAACCTTATAAAATGATAAGCAGACTAGAGATCTTAGCTAAAATGATTTCAATATATAATTGCTGGTCATCAAAATCTCATTGTGATGGTGGTGGGGCTTTCTGTAGAGAAGCTGAATAATTTTTCAAGTTTAGCAGATTCTAGTTTTCTCTGGTCCTATTGTCAGTGTCTCCTAGTATCTTCAAGTGTACCCTTCAGCTAATATGGTCTCTTACTCTTCAGCTAATATGATGCAAATATGGTCCTCTTATTCTTCAGTCAAAATTCTGGCTGTGTAGAAGAGTTCACAGTGTGCTGTGTGCTGACTCCTGTATACAGGAGCTGTGAATCTGGAAAAGCTGCTACCTTACTTGTTGAAGTGGAAAAGTCAGTATTCTGGGCTTTTACCTGGCTGTCCGATGAGAACAGTTCTGTTATCAGTGTAGGAAAGATCCACCTAATGAGAGACCAGGTCAAGAAAGGCAGACATTTTAAATTGTCTTCAGTAAACCTTTAATTGAGATACTTTAATAAATACAATGTAGTATAAACAGGCATGAAAATATATATACCTATATACACAATGCCTCAATCAAAATATGAAAAATACTTTCATTCTAGAAAGTTATGCCCATGCCAGTCAGCCAGATAACTACTGTTCTGATTTCTTTCATTGTAGATTAGTTTTGTGGATCTTTTTTTTGGAAACAATGTCTTGTTATATAGCACAGGCTAGTGTTGAACTCAAAGCAGTCCTCCTGCCTAAGCCTCCAAAGTGCTGGAATTACAGGCATGTGCTACCTGGCCCAACTAGTTTTCTGTTTTTTTTTTTTTTTTTTTTTTTGAGACAGGGTCTTGCTTTGTAGTTGAGGCTGGCCCTGAGCTCACTATGTAGCCCAGGCAAGCCTCGAACTAAGCAATCCTTCTGTCTCTGCCTCCCAAGTGCTGGGATTACAGGCGTGAGCCACCACACCCAGCATTTAGTTTTCTGGTTTTTAAATGTCATTTAAACAGAGCCATCTGGTGTTAACCTTTTTGCCTCCTTACACGTAACATACTGTTTTTGACATAAATGTATCAGAAATTCATTTTGTTATATGAACATGCCACAGTATACCTGTTCTTCTCCAAATGAGCACTTGAGTTGTTTTTAGTTTTTGGCTATCTGCATAAAGCTTCTGGAACCATTGTTGTGCCAGCCTATCTATGAACATTTTTCCTGGATACCTAGGAATTTTTTGTCTGTCTGTTTGGATATATATGGACATAAATACCAAGGAATTTTTATATCTATCTGTATCTGTCTTTAGATATATGTCTGTCTGTGCTACCTCATAGGGCATGTGAGTATGTTTATAAGAAATGGGTCAACAATTGGTACCATTTTTATGTTCTCACTGATCATATATGAGAATTTTTGTTGCTTCATGTTTTCACCATCACTTGGTGTTTAGCTTTAATTTTAGTTGTACTTGTGGATTACAAGTAGTATTTTTAATTTGCATCTTCTGATAGCTGTTACTAAGCTGCTTTTCATGTATTTATCATTTTTGGTCAGTTGTTTCCTACCCAATTAAATCCTTACCAAATTATCCACTCAATTAAAATTTGAATGATTAAATACCTAAATGACTTCTGTGGTTGTTTCAGGTAGATTTTAGCTTTCCCAGGAAAACATTGAAGTCCTTGTGATATGAAGAGTCCTGTAGGTGGGATCTGTTTGCTCAGTTGTAGGATTTATGTCTAGTGGACATCAATTTTGAACTACCACCAAAAAAAAAAAAGAAATATTCTTAACAAAGTTTTCATGTTGTAAAGATTTGCATTCACTAGAGATATACACAAAATAATTAAAAGATTCATATCACAGTGACATATGTGCACCTGTGTTTATAGCAGCTCAGTTTGTGATAGCTAAATCTTGAAAACAATTTAAATACCCATCAAGTGCAGACTGGATAAAGAAGATATGGGTTTTTAAAAAAATAAAATGGAGTATTACTCTGCTATAACAAATGATAAGTTTGAGTCATTTATACTCAAATGGATGTACCTTGAGGACATACTCAAGAGTGAAATAAATAGGTCACAGATATGCAAATATCTTTTTTCTGGTATGAGAAAGTGGATGTAAATGAGTTCTAGATTGTATGATAGATATTGTGAAATAGAAGCTATTCAAAGGGGAGTGGGGGGCAAGGGTAATGAGGGGAAATTAAAAATGTGATGGTAAAAAAGAGAGAGCATATATGTATAGGGGATGGGCAGGGGAATGGGAAAATGAGAATTCAGTTGTGTCATACTGGTACAAATTCTCAATGTTGAATGTGATCAATGTGTATATAACATGCATTAATAAAAATTTTAAAAAGAAAAAGATCTGCATTGACTATTAGTTTATAGTGTGCAAAAATGTTCTTGAATATTTTTTAGAATGTGAAAAAATTATCCCATGAATTGTATATGTATTTGTTGGTTAATGCTTTTTTAAATTACAAGAAATGATAATGTGATATGGACAGTGGAGTATCACTTCCTGAATGTGGAAAAGAGCACATTGTTGTCTGTGTATGTGTATATGCACGGGCATATTCTTATATTTTAAAGTCAGCATTGTAATGCATGGATTTTGTTTTGTTTTGTTTTGTTTTTGAGACAGGGTCTCATTTTGTAGTTCAAACTGGCCCTGAACTTACTGTGTACCCTGGGCTATCCTCAAACTCATAGCAATCCTCCAGCTTCTGCCTCCAAGTGCCGGGATTACAGGCATGAGTCACCATGTTTAATATGTGGTGTCAGTTAACATCAGTGAGGGAGTTAAATAATAGTCTCTGTTTTCCGCATGGAATTATAAGGCGTTGGCAGTAACAAATAGGTTCACTTTTCTCTCTTTCTACGTTCCATACTGTATTTAAAACAGATAATTTTTATAATTTCTACAACAAATCTGTCCTCTGTACTTTAGCATATCCCTTTGTCAGTCTGATAGTTACCACATTGCTTTGTCTTATCATGTTTCCCAACTTTCTCTTGAATACTCCACCACCATTTTCTACCTTTTGAAAAAATAAACTTGAGAGATCCTTGTATTTAAGAACTATGTTGGCCAATTTGAATAGTTCTGTGCCACAGAAGAATAGAAGCCAGGAAGATAACTGACTTTGCTGTTAGGGTTAGTAAAGTGTGGGCGAAGACACAGCATCACAGAAGTTAAGAGAAGGAAATGGTATTTGTACTGAAGTGGATGTGTAGCACCCTGGAGAACACAGACAGTCCAGTGTTGTGGGGAAGGCACAGCTCCAGCTCAGGTTTGCAGTGGCTTATGCACATACTGTGCTTTTGAGTTTGTTTTATCCCATGGAATGGAGATTTTCAGAAGTTCTGCAGTCACTAATATTTTTAGTCACATAATTGTTTTTATAGTTTGTAGTAGAAAGAAATTTGATAAATTTTTTGACTTAGAAAACATTTTATAGGCACATGCTAAGACACTAGGATATACACCCTAACCAGTTTCAAAATTACTCTAAGTAACTTGTTCAGCCCAGTGTATAACTTTTAAAAAAAAAAATCTTAGCCGGGCGTGGTGGCTCACGCCTGTCATCCCAGCACTCGGGAGGCAGAGACAGGAGGATGGCTGAGTTCGAGGCTTGTCTGGGCTACATAGTGAGCTCAGAGCCAGTCTGGACTACAAAGCGAGACACTGTCTCAAAAAAAAAAAAAAAAAAATTAAAAAAAAAATCTTTTTTTTTTTTTTTTTAACACCAAGACACTTACTGGTACATTTAAAGTATACATAATGATAGCACTTTGCATCTGTACATGATATATCCTGCATATGTGTTTAAATAAGTTACTATATTGGTGATCTGGTTTAAATTCTTTGCTGAATAAAGTATGTATATGCTTAGTGCCTGGCTGGTTTTTAAAAAGATTTAATAGTTATTTACTCATTTTTTAAAGCATGAGTGCTCACTGAGCCAGATAGTTTTGTGGGTGCTGCAGGTAAGAGTGGCAAAGGAAAAGTTCTTTTCCTGGTAGCACATGAATTCTGGTGGGGGAAAAAGAGAAAATATATAAAAGGGGGGGCAAGTAGGCACTTAGTATACAGCAGATCCTATTTCAGTGCTTTTGGAAAAAAGTACTGAAGGTGTGGTACCACTGAGCTAAATCCCTAGCCCTGGGACATTGGCTTTGACTCAGACTGAGATCAGAAGCTCTTGCTGGATTGTGAATAGTAGAATTACAAGATACAACATATTTTATCCAGGTTCTTAATGTTAAGTAACTTGACTGTAGTAATTAACAAATAAGTTATTAATTTTTTGTAATGCAAAACTAGTAAGATGAATGAAAAGGTTAAATGGCATGGCCAGAATATGCACTCCTGATTATTAGGGAGTCTCTTAGGATTTAATAAAAATCATTAATTACTTGAGTTATAGAAATCCCAGCTTTAAGACATTCTTGAAGTTAGGCTTGTTTTGTAGCTCAGATTTTCTGCATTCCACTTGCCATATAATTTAACATGTTAATATTCTGTAATCATTTGGAGGCCTTGGTAATTAACTTAGGTTACTCGTTTTATTAGTGTGAGTGGTATTCCTTGGTGTCCACTCTGATTTCAGAGTTAGTTTTCACCTTGGCGTCTTCTTTGAGGTTCATGATTCTAGTTCAGTAGAAGACAGATTCTCAGAGCACTGTATAATGCATACCGAGTCTGCATTTATTCCTCTAGACATCCTAACATAAGCAGCTCAAGTAGTGTTTGAAAGGTCTTTTTTGAAAAGCAAAGTTCATGAGAAACTATTTGAAAAGTTTGTGAGAAACTTGTTAAAGAACATACATACTCACTCATTCTGAACTTAAGTCTGAAATGCCACAGAATCAAGAAATGATGGCCAAGAGTATTTTCTGGAATTTTTGGAAAGCTTCATAGAGTAACTCTGGTTTCTCTAAAGAGACTTACTTTTAAATTTTGTTTAAAAACAATTAATTTCAATACTAATTTTTTTCCTGGTCTGGAGCTGATGGCATGTTATGTACACATGTTATTTAGGTATTCTTAGGTCAGGACCTTTCTGTATCTCTACTGTGGAAGACACTGCCAAAAGGGTGTTCTGGCCTGACTTGGCTTGGTCTTGCCACTCCTCTTTCTTCTCTTTTTTTCTGTTCTTTTCTTTTTTTGTGGTACCAAGGATCAAACTCAGGACCTTGCACTTGTCAGGTAGATGCAATGCCACTGGCTTAAATCTCTAGGGCCCCTCCCTCCACTTTTTGAGAAATATCATAAAACATCTCTTTGATGTGAGCACTACTTCATATAATGAGAAACCATCAGCATCACTTCCCAGTTGGTTGCTTTTACATCATTTGTTTCTCCATGGACCAAAGCAGGTCTTTACTAGGAAGCTTATGTTAGTTGCATAATCTTCTCCTACATGGCTCCCCACGTTCCCTGGGAATCCAGGGACCTATCCACGAAAAGGAATGTTTGCTGTTCTTTAACAAAAAGAAAGAATAACGTCCCTTATTTTCTTTCTCCTGTATTATGCAAGGTCCAGCTTTATCAGAGCTATCTGAACATTTGTTTCGAAAAAAATCTACTAATAGATATCTATGTAGGAACTTTTAATTCTCTGAGTAATTACCCTTTGTAAGATTACTGTAACAATAGGTAATACTCTGCCTTCTTTGTTGATAACGCAGAATGGTCTGTGGATGTTACATTGCAGGCAGTGCTTTATCTAGATCAGTGATGTTGAACCACAGCAGTTGTTGTCATTGAAAGCTCTAAATGGTTCGCTGTCACTGGTCTAGTGGATTTATATTAAGTAGGTACAGGCTTTCCTAATCACAAATTCTGTATTGGAAAATTTGCTTGTATATTCATTTATCTATGATCCTTTAATACTCATGACATTTTCAGTCATTCGTAGACATATACAGGGCAAAAATTTGAGCCATCTTGCATGCCTATTTCTAGTTGAGGTCAAAGCAACCTTTTTGTGGCTTACAGTGTTATCCTTTTTGTTAGTGATTGTGCGGATTGAAATGATCCCCAAGCGTAGTGCTGCATTGCTGTTAGTGTTTCTTGGAGCAAGGAGGTTGTGATGTGTCGGTACATTAAGGACAACATAAACTATATTAGATAACAGATGCAGTATAGTGCCATTGTGTGTCCAGTATTGAGTCAATAATAAATTAAGTTTTCTTAGAAACATATAAAAAAGATTATGCGTTGTTTGGTTGATAAATAGCTTGTGATAACCATATTTTCCTGTAGGAGCAAAGATTCAGTATCTACTGATTTCAGTGATTACAGGAACTTTAGTACACAATTCCTATAGAATAGTTACTAAGGAAAATAACTGGCAACTTTTTAGTGATTTTTTTTACGTATTGGAACTGTTTTATAATTTCTTTCTGAAACTATTGTCTCTGGTATGTTGAAATACTTGTATGTAGTGTAATGTAAAATCTGATTTTGCCATAGGTTCTAATCTTTAAAAAGTTAAAGGACACTGATTAACATGTAAAGAAATATATTTTGTGTTTTTTCAGAAGGTGATATCAATGTTACAGAATCATGTTCTTGTAGGATTTTATCATCTGTAGTTACTTTAGACTGAGGAAAAAGACTTACTTGGGAGTCATTGTCTGCACGTGGCTTGATACTAGCAATCTTTTTTTTTTTTTTTT